>JAVTVY010045353.1:0-19888 GCA_036873755.1 Hanleya hanleyi
ATGTGATAGATGATCCTTTTACGACCTCTGTTGAACAGATAAATCCTTCGTTTTCCCGGAAATCTTCTTCCTTTCAATGAAATATTCCTTATTCATTTGATGATGATTTATACGAACCAGACTTCACATCCGGTATTGAAAGCAACATTTACACAAAGTCTGACCCCTCTACTTCGGTATATCGACTACGGTCTCGCTTCAACGCTAATTTTAGCAGAAAGGCGAGAAAAAATTAGACTTTGGCGCAATTCCATCCAACAACGATATATCACTTTGTGATAGATAGCCGTTTTTATTATCTCCTCTCTCAGTTCAGTTCACTGGCATGAGAACGTATTTGTTCTTTGCTGGATTCTCATTGATCTTTGGTAATGTTCCCCTTCATGTTTCAATCCTAATAAACTCATGCATGCCTGAACTTCTAAATGCTACTTAAACACCAGAAATTGTATCTGAATGATAGATAGATATATCGATGATGCGGTATTCTCCTCTGAAATATTGGACGCAAACATGTCAACCAGTAATGGGTTAGTATGTGACAATTACGATATTTCTCGAGATAGGTTCAATGGGATGAGACTCTGAACCAGGTTCTCGATATAAGATTGCTTCCTACATGTAATCTCAGAGAGACGATGTGGAGAGTACATGTTTATACCAAGGCTGTAAGAAGTTAATAAGCCCCTCCAAGTATATAATCTTTAATAAAATTTACTATTCAACAGCGCTGGAGGTCCAAATGTCGGATTTGCACTATATCCACACCATCCAAATCCATAAGCACGAGGCCAATCGGAAGGTGTTATTAGTATCTGGGAAACTAATATATACTGCAACACGTGATATGTACACGGTTTCGGTAACAGCTATCGTTCAGCATTTACTCACTCAGTGTATATAGCACCGGCGATCTTTGTTCGTGTATCTCGCATACGTTTGAACTATGCAATTAGATCAGTTGATGTGCAAGTTCCGATCTATCTAGAGAATGGTGACTTTCGAAGATCCCACTTTCATTGCAGCTCAGGAACTCAATATGCACATTCCACTTTCGCCAATGTTCGTTTTACATAACGATCCTTCTCTCGACTCAAGTGCAATTAATACGTTATTTGTAAGTTGGTTCTCTTCAGGGTGCCATTGTGTTGCCAGGAAGACTAATCATACTGATCAGACAGTCACTAATGCCGACACTGACCATTCCTTATGGTGCAATGGGCGTGAGACCATGTTAGGCCGTTCTAGTAATTGCTCCACAAACGGAGAATCGATGATGCTCATCATCAATTGAATACGATCCCAACTCCAACCGACAGCGGGCATCTTTCGTCGTACATTCACACATACACTGTACCTGCCTGGAACTTATGGACTATGGGAACAGCAGTGTAATGGTTGAGATCTTCATTTATCCATCAAAAATTTGTCTGGAGATGAATTTTTGAAATATAACAAATAGATCATGATACATGTGATATCTCTTTGTTAACATAGACTGGTATATGTTAAATATAAGTTTTTACGGTACGAGTTATCAACAATGAAGTTAATGTAGCTTCGAATTCTTATGTTAATTCATCATTTTTACCCCTCGGCCAATTTTGGCCATGGGGTATTGTCGTCGTCTTGTACGTCCGTCTGTCCGTACGTCCGTACGTCCGTACGTCTGTACGTGAGCGAGATAGCCGGAGAACGGTTCCACTGAAGAATTCCAAATTTGGTATGCTTATTTACCTAGTCAAGGACCAGAAGCCTATTTAATTGGGACCTGATTGGGTGAAAACCTTGGCGGCCATCTTTAATTTTATGCGAAATGGATAATGATCCATATCTCGGAAACCATTCAACTGTTCAATACGAAAGTTGGTATACATCATCTATACATCAAGCAACTTTCAATAAATTACCAAACCGGCTTCTCTGATTAGCTGGAAATCCTGGAGGCCATCTTTAATTTATGCGAAATCGATAATGATACATATCTCTGTTACCATTCAGTTGTTTTATATGAAAGTTGGTATGCATCATCGATACATCCAGATACTTTGAATCGGGACCTGATTGACCGAAAACTTTGGCGGCCATCTTTAATTTATGCAAAAACTTTAATGATATATATCTCTGATCCAATTTAAGTGTTCTATACCAAACTTGGTATACAGCATCGATGTATCAACTGACTTGCAATGAATAACCACATCAGTTCCTCTGAGTGGGGCGAAGGATGGTCGGCCATCTTTAATTTATGCAAAATCATTAATGATCTCGTTCTCTGATACCGTTCAAGTGCACGATGTAAAATTTGGTATACATCATCGATGCATCAAGAGACTTACGACAAATGACAGTTCTGGTTTCTCTGATTGGGCGGAAACCTTGGTGGCCATCTTTAATTTATGCAAAATCTTTAATGATGTATATCTCTGATACCATTTCAGTGTTCTATACGAAACTTGGTATACAGCATCAATGTATCAAGAGACTTTCAATGAATAACCACATCAGTTCCTCTGAGTGGCGGGAAGGATGGGTGGCCATCTTTAATTTATGCGAAATCATTAATGATCTCTATCTCTGATACCGTTCAAATGCTCGATGTAAAATTTGGTATACATCATTGATGCATCAAGAAATTTATGTAATGAATACCGGTTTCTCTGATTGGACGGAAATCTTAGGGGTCATTTCTAATTGCAAAATTTTTGATAATCTGTATATTTGTGACTTGACTGCTTGGTGTTCCTGACATCTTGGTTCAAATTTAATACATTATGAATGTACCCAGAGCCGAGGGGTTTTTTGATGCGCAGCTTCGTATTTTCTTTTGTGACAATCGAGATAAGATTGCTTTCCAAGTATCGAGTGGTTCCAATATTGCGGTTACGGACAATTCGCAATATAAATTTAGATTTGTTGTATAATGTAAGGTAGGTTCGTAATTTGTAGACTTCGTCATGAAATAATAGCATAATTTTCCTACACTGGGTCACCTCCATATCTGATGGAATGATACCCATCATAGTCTTAAAGAATATCGCTTGGAAGAATAAAATAGGAGGCATCGGACAGCTCTATTTCATTGAAAATACCACCAAAATCGGAAAATATGTGTTATAGTGACTCACAAAATATTGCAAAACGAACAAACTTGAAGATGTTACTGTTTGGTATGCTCGTTACTTAATATGGTCATATCGACAGTGACACCATTTCGCACCTCCTATAGCTGAAGATTCCAATCTCGAGAGGTCCGTACAAGGAATATTTATTTATCAGTTTACTTTTTAAAACAGGAATTGAATACTCTATTGGATAGATAGAGATATATGCCCCCTCTCTCCGGATAGGGAGGGATGCTGGAAAACAGTTGGATCAATGGGACCATCCTGGCGCATTGGTTAAGCGATGTTCATGCCAACCTCATGCGATATCATTACAGGTCGTTGGTTAAGATCACTCCTAGAGATAATATAATGAATAGATATGGTACCGCGGTAAGAGATGGATGGAACTCGTGACACTAGAAACTACAAGAAAATTGGTGAAGTATATCATACAGTTATCTCCGGGCTCATTAAGCTTTCGCTTGACACAAATTGCTGAAGTGATAAAGTGACATATGCCATTTATTTTAGTATAAGATATATTTGTATTTTGGTTTGGAGAGGTTGCAGTAGACGCGACAATGAAAAAAGATGAAGTTAAAATGTATGTTTATAGCTTGATATCTGATACATTGCTGTTGTGTGAGGCCCTGCAGGTCAAGTTTATGCAGGACTGACCTTGACGTATTTCCAAATGTCACAGATGTAAAAATGTAAATAGCTGCCACAGTTCAATGTTATCACGCTATCTCAGAAGCGCATTGAGCTAGAACCTTGATCTTTTTGGCACAATGTTGTTTCCTGTGGACCTGTAGTTCACTCAGGACTGATCTTGATCAAAGAGGTCAAATTGTGAATAGCCTCATAGTTTCTTTTGAACACAATATTGAAGCAGCAAAATTCAATAAATGCAATAGAAATAGCAAATCCCAATAACAAAGAAAGATTAACTTTCTGTGAATCTCTCTAACACAACCTCATTCTGGGCTGAACTTGACCTATCTTTCAAAGCTTACAAAGGTCAAAATGTAAAGAATCATATTTGCTTGCGAATGCAGTATACATGTATAAGGAACAAAACGGCTATATGATCTCCATCTTTGGCACAAGGCTGCCTTATAATGACTCCAAGGTCAGATTCACTCCTGATTGATTTTGACATATTTTCAAAGGGCACGGAGGTCATAATGTCAACAGGATAATTGATATGAAGTTATATCTAGATCAAGTTCACCCTGGACTGACTTTGATCTATTTTCAAAGGTCACAAAAGTTAAAAGTAAAAAATATGAACATCAGTATATATCACCTTGAACAATAGTTCAACAATTTCAGGTACAGTTTTGTTACACGATTCTTTCCCTTATAGACTTTTATATCACGTTCAATAGGGGGCACGGTCAACATTGCTTGTGTAGTGAAAGCAGTATGTGCTTTCAGGCTACCTGACAGAGGACTGACTAGCTACTCTTGTTTAGTCGGCTGGCAATATCAGTTAAATGCAATGTTGTGCTTTAATTATCCATCTCTGTTGCCATTATCGGGGAAATGACGACTGTTATTGCTATGGATTTGATATAACTCTTATTCACATCTGTAAGTTTAGTTATCAGTTCTTATTTCTGATATTCGTGTGATATGTTCATTGCATAATTATGTATTTGGAAGACCCCATACCTGCTTTTGTCGGTGATCACATCCCCTCTCTGTTTTTATACGCCCGCCAAAAAGGCGGACGTATTATGTGATGGCGGTTTCCGTCCGTCTGTCCGTGTGTCCGTGTGTCCGTCCGTCCGTCTGTCCGTCCCCCGTGTCCGGTCTATATCTGGAACACTTTTCTATTTACAGTTCCAATTTTTGGTGAGTGGATACCCTACGGGGAGACGATGTGTCGCGTACAAAAATCAAGGTCGAGGTCAGAGGTCAAAGGTCACTGGCCTGAAGAACAGAAAATCACTGAAGTGTTCGTGTCCGGTCTATATCTCAGAATGTTTTCTATCCACAGTTGCAATTTTTTGTGAGTGGATACCCCGGGTGGAGACGATGTGTCACGTACCGAAATTCAGGTCGAGGTCAGAGGTCAAAGGTCACTGTTGCCTAAAATCAGGAAATCATTGATCATTGATAGTTTTCTATCTACAGTTCTAATTTTTGGTGAGTGGATGCCCTAGGGGGGAACGATGTGTTGCATACAAAATGTAGGTCGAGGTCAGAGGTCAAAGGTCAGTGTCCCGGAAAAATCAAGAAATCATTAAAAATTTCTAATTTTTTTTGAGTGGATTCAATAGGGGGAAACGAGGTGTCGCATATAGGTCAAAATATAGGTCAAGGTCGAAGGTCAAAGGTCACTGACCCCAAAAACAGGAAATTATTAAAAATAACTTTTTTTTGTGTCAGTAGATACATGAGGGGGACACGATGTGTCACTTACCAAAATGTAGGTCAAGGCCGAAGGTCAAGGTCACTGTGACCCCCAAAATCGTGAAATTGTTAAAAATCAAGATTTCTTGTGTCCATTGATACACATCCTCGCGAGCCAGTGTATCGATCGATCTGTTAGGGTCGATACACTGGCTTGGTTAGTTACCCATATGAGTTCTGGATATAAATACAGGCTTAGATCTAGGGTCACACAGCGTCCTTAAAAAGGACACGGGAATGAAATCAAATGACTGATTTTTGCATAAAATCAAATGATTTTATTTCAGAATACATACTTGAAACAGCCAGAAAGTGAAGTGAAATGTAAATGACAGTAAGTGTTGCAAGAATACACCAAAAAAATCCCAATGGACAAATTTGTCATCATATGTATGGCAATTTATGGACTTTCTCACTTCTTGCAAGACATCTTGGAAATTGCATTTTTTCAAATACGGGCAGTGTTATTTCAAATAAGGACTCCAGTTAAAATATCTGGATCTAACCCTGAAATAGATCAAGAGGTTTCCTCTAAATCAACCCAATCAGTGAATGCGCTAAGCCAGTTGATTAGGCCAATCCGCTGCTAGGTATGAGATATGACGGGATTGAATTTCATTGCGGACTCAACTGCTTTGATGGCAAGTTGAAATCAACATTGGAAGTCGAAGCAAAAACCGCAAGCTTGGGATACAGATATGCTTATTCAAAACAAGCCCAGTGGATGAAATGTACGAGATTGTATAATGGAGGCGTCGACTCAAGAACTCATTCGAAAGACCAAAAATGTCAAGGTAAACTGTGACCCAACAATTTGAAATCATTAAAAATAGCCTTTTTTGTGCCAGTAGATACATTAGAGGGACATGATGTGTTACATACCAAAATGTGAGTCAAAGATCAAGGTCACTGTGACCCCAAACTCAAGAAATCATTAAAAGTCACATTTTCATATACCTGTCGAAGACGAGATCATGTACATGTAATGCGATGTTGCATTCTGTCCATTCACCCATTAACATTAGTTGTCCATGCGATATCTCTAGTTTTAAGGTATGGATTGATACCAAACTTTGGGTACAGCTTACTCGCATTACAAAGAGAGATCAGTTTGTCAAGTTTAGCTGCCTATATGTGTTAGGTTGGAATATTCAGACTTTTCTCCCCTACATGTATATGGCATTTGTCCTGTGGAGTTGTCTCTCATGTTTGATACATGTAAGAAATGGCTACATTTACTTAAATTGTTGTGAAATAAAAACCATAGTACGATACATTTACTAATTTAATGGGGAGAGGGGTCCTTTATGAACTTTATACCTGTTTATTAACTCAAGAACAAAGGTTTACTTCATCACTTTCTTCACATCCTTCTACCTTCATGGAAAATTTTCTCGCCTGAAAGGAATCCATTTGAAAGAAAACTACTATTTTCTTGTGTTTGACTATTGTCGATTTCAGTGTGGGATATGTGAGCTCTCGACTCTTTGTTTCAAGGTCACCTAGTTACCAAGAGTTCAGCTCATTTTAGTTTATCATTCAATATAAGATGTGATGTGTGTAACATTCTCAGAAGCATAAAATCGTAGACCTTTCTCTGGATTGCTAGCTACCAATTCGGATCAAGGCCATTAACAATCTAGAAATTCAGACCAGTGTAATTCCAGATATACGGGCGTATATTGAAGCCCCTTGGGCTCTTGTTCACAATAGAGCTAAATAAGTTGAGAGTAGCTAGTGCTGTAAATACACAGGAAATCTTCCAAACTGGGTCATTTTAGCATTTTTTGCTTTAAGAAATGATCAATTATATTTGATGACTTCTTCAATGTTTTAATTGTCATGATCTGCTCCCATTAAGACAATTGAGGTGAATGTGTTGGTCACGTTTGTAGATCCAATCATCCTGTGGCTACATATTTCATTCTTTTATACCCAATTTCAGCGTTTTCAAGGTTATGTACATTCATGTTAGAAGCAGTTTTTTCTTCTGTATTCCCTGTTCTGTAATTAACCCAATGTGCATTCGTAACATGAATAGATAAAATAAAGGTGCCCACATTTTATACTGGTGATGGTACTGTCATAAACATCTCAACATATAACACAATAATGCAACCAGTATGAAATTGATACTGCCATAGATATTGATTGGCTTAATTGCTGGGTAACACACATATTACCTCATTCGGGCATTGAATGGTGTTCGACAAGAGTCAGTCGAGAAATGTTCCAGTCTAACGTAGTCAGATTTCCATTCATTGTTATCATTTTTGCAGTAGCAGGTGATCAATAGAGGTCGCTGAGAGTGACTGGTCCATTTTAACTTTCTTACGTCGTGTACATGTACAACAGTATCCTGTTGGTTTAGGGGTCAGACAGGGGTTGTCTCAGTTGATTACACTAGTATCTCATCCATTGTAAAACGGCATTTATATTTGATACTTATCCGTGTTTGGATGGTAGTGCTTGTAATGTAAGCTTGATATTCTCATTTGATGCATTTTATTTGTTTTTGACAGTGTTTGATGGGATATCTTCCTGATACTTCTAGGATGGCCAAATATATGATAGTGGCTTGTTTTAGGGTGGTGATGTACTTTATTGGTATTGTTATAATTATTTAATGATGGTCACAATGCTCATTCAGTTCTGTTATGAATTAGTTTAAATGCACATTTGATACTGTCATAATGGTATGACAGTGATGATCCCAATGTACATTTGGTACTGTCATTTTGATTTTACAGTAATGGTCGCAATTAAACGCAACAAAACAAGAGCGGTGGCACACTGACAAGAAGTCATATGATCCCACAGACAAATAGACTGACTGCATACTTCCAAAAAATATCACAATATCCAAAACGGATTCCTGCGATGAATTGTATCCCATCCGCGCTTTTATTGTAGCTGTACATCTTGTGAGCATCTTGAATGGCATGACCACACGGCCCCTGCACCGACTTGAGCGACATTAGGTACAAATGTTTAAGAGCAATGATGTAAAAGTTCTATCAAGTCATTTGATGGAGCATAATGAACTATGTGACCGTTAGATAGACCGGCCCAATTGATGGGTTATTAATATAATGCAAGTTCTTATTCAGAACACATATCTGACGAAATATCGAAATACTGAAAAGAAGTCAACGACCTCACAACCAAATCTACTGACCGGTTGGGGTGACATAGAATATAACTATTGTGAAAGAAATTGCTCAACTTGAATAAAGTAAAACATTTTTTAATATATTCAAAGTAATTTCTAGGAATCGCGCGTAATGAGTCTCTAGGTATTAAGTTACTCCGATGAAATCATACGACTTGTGTTCATGCGCATGTGTTTTTATAGATGTTCAGTTACCAAAGCTTTAGCAATAATCTAATATTGTGCATGTACCTGGTGTGCTTAAGGGTGTTAAACATATTTATGTTTGCTTAACGTGAAATGCTGTAATCTGTTATCTGGACATTTGGTTACATTTGTGCACGTAGATAAGAACGATTCGGGTATCGTATACAATTCCAGGGCTATCAGTTATGCCTTAATTATGCTCCGTACTCGTATAATCATTCTGTAGAGGATACACTGTTCGTCCCTTCTTGAAATTCTTCAACCACAGAGGATCACTAATGCATCAATTTTAATGAAGACGCCCATCTTATTTCCGTCGTTAGATGGGTTGCAATTGTCTAGAGTCTCTTTAAAGCATGATAAGGTATCGATGAGTGAATCCTCTATTAACTAAGATGCCCATCGTGAACAAGTCATCTCTCTGCTCCTGATACCAAGATGCAAGAAATTCGGCTCAGAAAATTGACAGCTCTTCTACTCTAAACCATGCTGTACAGAAGACTCATTGAAAACACGCGTATCGTGATCCAAATCACTGTGATACTTGATGGGATTCACCGACACATGTACATCGTACAGTACACATACACATCATACAAACCACTAAAACGGCTTCGCTCAATATGTTGTAAATTGACTGAGCATATCTTGAGAAGCTATTTCTTCCAATATTTGCCGCCACAAATGACCCGCCACAACAGGGTAGCATGACCTTTCTGCTCAAACAAAGAAATGCAGCAAGTCTTCCCCACCATTTTATCGAGATAGTGCGACCTGAATTAATGTCATTCTGCCTGATACCATCTCAGCGAAATTGTGAGGCGAGCAATCAAACTGGCCAAGGCTATTATCCTAATAAAATTCGGGATGGTTACTTTGATATTTTCAATAGTCAAATGTGATAGAAATATTTTTTGAATACACCACAATTGTTTTGTGCCCAGCCAGGTACAATGGCCAAAGGGTATTCGCGTAAGTCAGGCCACAATTACAATGTTAGGTCCTAAAAATCTTTGGTAGTTTGTCACCTTCAGCATTATCGTGTATTGATTTGATATACAAACAATTAAACGCAACATTAAAAGGGTGGTGGAAAACAATGCCAGCATACTGACAAGAAGTCATGTGATCCCACAGACAAATACAAATTTCTAAACACATCACAAGAACCAAAACTGATTATTGTGATGATTTGTATCCCAGTCGCGCTTTTATTGTAGATGTTTATGTGAATATGACCACACGACCCCTAGTCTATAGTATCGACTTGAGCGGTATTGGATAGAAATATTTTAGGACGATGAAGTCATAGTCCTATCAAGTCATCTGTTGGAAAATGATGAACTGTGTGACCGCCGGATAGAAAAAGGGCGCAAACGAGGGAGTATATATAGAATGCAATTTTGTATTCCGAACATTTATCTGTAAGGCCCGACGCTGACTAAGCGCTTCATACTCCACATTGTTAACAAGTTGCAACACTACAATCACATGTACAGAGGACAAGCCTCAGGGACGGAATATCTATAAGCAGAATCTCCCCATACACAAACAACAATTAAATGCAACATTAAATGGTGGTGGGAAACGATGCCGGCGTTTTTGGGGTACAGCTCCACAATAGAAAGTGTAGGCGTCAGATTTCCATATTCAGCCGTCGTTCACAAAATAATTTTTGCATCAATAATCGAAATACCCTTTTTATAAGACGATTACCATCAATTCCAAATATGATAAAATGAAAATGATAAAAAAAAACCACACCAACAAGATGGTTTCCTGCTATACAGAAGCGGTCAAGAGGTTCAATGATGACATGAAGACATTTTAATGTTCTTTACGTAAAATCATTATCCAAATGAATTTTGGCGTGTGTTGTTGTTTAAAGTACGATTTATCCTAGTCACGTTTTGACTGTATTTGTTCCTTTGAACATTTAAAGATGTAAAATGCATGACGTTCAAACGGTAATTGGCCCCGGCTAATAGGACTCCGTATTAGGATCATGTCAGCATCCAACTTTTCAGCGATGTACATAAATTGCCGTTTACTCACGAAAAACCGGTTTTCTCACGCGTGTTTTCTAATATTTACGGAATGAAATGAAAGATATCTTATTTGTATATTCCATATTCGAACGTCTGTCAATTTCGTCGATTACAAAATGTGTGCGATGTTGTTGTTGTTGCCGTTGTCGTCTGCGGCGTCATCGTGAAACACGGGCTGAGGCTGTTTCTCTCTCCCGAACTCTATCTTCCAAATATAGAATGTTGTAGCCGCGAAAAATATGCTGGTTGCCTGCCTGATACTCTCTCCCTAAACCCTATTGTGCCCTCACTTTAATTCACCATTTATTTCATCGAGAACTGCTACTTTTGGGCGGCGAGGGGTCGATAAAACTTCAACGCTGAAAGTTCTTATATTAAATATATTCAAGCAAATATCTAGAAGTCATAATACACATATTTCAAATCTAACATGCTGATTCTGAATATTTCAAAATAGTTGACGCGTGTCCAGTCATTTCCTGCATAGGCTTACCTATCTCGTATTTGATTCTTCAATACCGAGTCTCGTTCAAAGAGTTTTATACGTCACCCGAAATAAACGATATGCGTTGTACTTATTCAGTTATTGTCTGCTCCCTCGGGAGCCATCTCTCTGTAGTGCACTCTGGGTGAAATAGTCGCCTCAGGTTGCGCCCTTGGAGACAACCTCACCCATGGCATTATAGGGAGATACTTCCCTCTGTAACAGATAATAACTGGTAATATAAATATAATATAATATAATATAATATAATATAATAATATATAATATAATATAATATAATATAATATAATATAATATAATATAATATAATATAATATAATATAATATAATAGCAAATCACCTGGACTATAAACGAATGTATATACCTATAACGGAGATGCAGAGATTATGATTGGGAACAGTCCTGGAGGACACACAAAAGTTATGCCTTTTCCAAATAAGCCTTATCTCCTGTATTGATATTTTTATTTTACATGATGCCGATGTGATTAATTTTTTCTCCTTTAATATATTTTCTATAAAGATTGATTGTCTCCTAGTCACATAACATTCATTTTGGCAAAAAATCGATATAATATGTGCTCCAGCGGCCGTCTGAATGGCGTTAAATATCATCTCCTCCATACGCATGACTATAATCTGGCATAGGTTCAATGGAAACCTTCTGTAATTCAAATTATAGCAGTCGCTGGTTTCAGCCACAAATTCCGAGGTTCAGTGATATTCATTTATTACCTATCATTATAATCATTAATCATAATTCGTATCCGTGAAATGAGTCCTGATAAATGTTGTAACGTTTCAAGCCCTTTTTCGGCACACATTCGCCCGATCGGCAATACCCATGTTTGAATGAGTCGTTCTTATTTGAGTTAGTATTTTACTGAGACGGGACGAACTTCTTTCTTGTTTCGCGGAATATCCACGAACGTATGGCAAGCCGTTTTGCTTTTTATTCAGTATTTGCTGATATCAGCAAATATTTGCTGATATCATCAAATGAGTTGCTGATATCAGCAAATCATTTGCTGATATCACCAAATCATTTGCTGATATCAGCAAATGATTTGCTGATATCAGCAAATGATTTGCTGATATCAGCAAATGCGTCCATTTGGTGATATCAGCAAATGATTTGCTGATATCACCAAATCATTTGCTGATATCACCAAATCATTTGATGATATCAGCAAATGATTTGATGATATCAGCAAATAAACGCATTTGCTGATATCAGCAAATCATTTGCTGATATCGTTAAATATGGCGGACTCTCGATCTTGGGCTAACAGAGAAAAGACTGTTCCCTGGATGGTATCCCAGAATACCATGCAAATGGGGTTTCAAACAAAGGGAAGGAAAGATGTTGATCGACCAAGGTGGTCTTCCGCAGTTTCGTAGTAATGGCCCCTCTCTAATTTCATAATACGATAGACTGCCCTTGTTCTGCTACATCATAATTCTTCTTGTCTTCTTAATAGCTTATATCTATAATGCCATCCTATTCAGCATTATCAACGCTGCAAACGAGTACGTACAAATCGAGTGCTGGCTTCGTCTACACGCTGATCGGGATCATGGAGTAAAGTTTGTCCTGCCTCAGTTATGCCCCTTGGGTGTGCCTAAAAATCGGGACTCATTTACGGGAAGAAAATCTGACAAAAAACGGTAGGTTTTCACCCCTTTTTTTTGCCTTTTTAAGTTAAGACCGGACCAGGGAACGTGAGTAAGAAGTTTAATTGAAATCGCTCTTACAGATTTTCTGGAAATTGAGCCGAATTTGACCATTTTTCGACATTTTTAAGGGTTTTCTAGGAAAAATGAAGCAAGCATGGAGGAGAATGTTCGAGTTAAATTTTTCTATAACATAGCAGTGTTATATCTTAAAATAATAGTTTCATCATGCTCTTTCAGAAAATATATACATATAAGTGATTTGGGTTGAAGGTTTTGCGACAACCGGTGGCCGAAAAACGGAGCCATAGTCTATTCTATGCCGAATAAAAGAATCTCCGGAGTGCACCCTTAAGGCATAATAGTGGAGTCTATGCATTATCTTAATGTAGACTCCGTTACGGAGCGGAGATGTATCATTACGCCAGATTGTTTAATTTTGACTGCCTAGTTATACCTGAAGCGCTATTTTCGGAAGCAGGTGGAAAGAAGACCAGGAGTTCGATTAAAATAATCCACAGTGTGTCCATTAGTATACAATTGAGGTTACTGCATACTGTACTCCATACAGGAGTTATCTCCCCCTGGACTGAGATTTCGGTGGATATTATGGCAGAACGAGGTCCTATCAAGAATGATATAAATTTGTCAGTGTAAATTTTCTTTACAAGAGAACCCATTTACAGTCCATAAGGATGGAATGGATGTATATTATTATGGTTTTACGAATTATTTCTCAAGTTTCTGAAGTATTTCGCATGTTTCTAAGAGAAAATTGAGTGCAAAATTACCAATAATTTGACTTGGTTACATCGCTTATTTGCATTTTCCCGTGTTTCTGCTATCATTGGAAAGCGGAAAAGTAACCACGGCCTTCATATTGCCGAATGGATGACCATTATTAAGAAGAAATAGGTTAATTTTGAGTTTTGTTCTCGAAAATCCTGCTAGAATTGGCAAAAGTTATCAAAACAAAGATGGGGTATAGGGAAAGTTATCGGTCGGATTTCCCAAAATAGTATGTATAACTGGCAAGTGTTGTATACCGCCATACTCGCAAACACTCTGAGATTACGATACATGTGAATAATTAATTTCGTAAAAAACATCCTGCCCCTTAAGGTGGCCCTCGCAGTTTCGTAGTGACGGCCCCTCTCTAATTTCACCATGCGATAGACTGCCCTTGTTCTGCTACATCATAATTCTTCTTGTCTTCTTGTAAGAAGCATATCTATAATGCCATCCTATTCAGCATTATCAACGCTGCAAACGAGTACATTACAAATCGAGTGCTGGCTTCGTCTACACGCTGATCGGGATCATGGAGTAAAGTTTGTCCTGCCTCAGTTATGCCCCTTGTGTGTGCCTAAAAATCAGGACTCATTTACGGGAAGAAAATCTGACAAAAAACGGTTAGGTTAACACCCCCTTTTTTTTTGCCTTTTTAAGTTGAGACCGGACCAGGGAACGTGAGTAAGAAGTTTAATTGAAATCGCTCTTACAGATTTTTTCTGGAAATTGAGCCGAATTTGACCATTTTTCGACATTTTTAAGGGGTTTTCTAGGAAAAATGAAGCAAGCATGGAGAAGAATGTTCGAGTTTAATTTTTCTATAACATAGCAGTGTTTATACTTAAATAGTTTCATCATGCTCTTTCAGAAAATATATACATATAAGTGATTTGGGTTGAAGGTTTTGCGACAACTGGTGGCCGAAAAACGGACCCATAGTCTATTCCATGCCGAATAAAAGAATCTCCGGAGTGCACCCTTTAAGGCATAATAGTGGAATCTATGCATTATCTTAATGTAGACTCCGTTACGGAGCGGAGATGTATCATTACGCCAGATTGTTTAATTTTGACTGCCTAGTTCGGAAGCAGGTGGAAAGAAGACCAGGAGTTCGATTAAAATAATCCACAGTGTGTCCATTAGTATACAATTGAGGTTACTGCATACTGTATTCCATACAGGAGTTATCTCCCCCTGGACTGAGATTTCGGTGGATATTATGGCAGAACGAGGTCCTATCAGAATGATATAAATTTGCCAGTGTAAATTTTCTTTACAAGAGAACCCATTTACAGTCCATAAAGGATGGAATGGATGTATATTATTATGGTTTTACAAATTATTTCTCAAGTTTCTGAAGTATTTCCCATGTTTCTAAGAGAAAATTGAGTGCAAAATTACCAATAATTTGACTTGGTTACATCGCTTATTTGCATTTTCCCGCGTTTCTGCTATCATTGGAAAGCGGAAAAGTAACCACGGCCTTCATATTGCCGAATGGATGACCATTATTAAGAAGAAATAGGTTAATTTTGAGTTTTGTTCTCGAAAATCCTGCTAGAATTGGCAAAATTGATCAAAACAAAGATGGGGTAGGGGAAAAGTTATCGGTCGGATTTCCCAAAATAATATGTATAACTGGCAAGTGTTGTATACCGCCATACTCGCAAACACTCTGAGATTACGATACATGTGAATAATTAATTTCGTAAAAAACATCCTGCCCCTTAAGGTGGCCCTCCGCAGTTTCGTAGTAATGGCCCCTCTCTAATTTCATAATACGATAGACTGCCCTTGTTCTGCTACATCATAATTCTTCTTGTCTTCTTAATAGCTTATATCTATAATGCCATCCTATTCAGCATTATCAACGCTGCAAACGAGTACGTACAAATCGAGTGCTGGCTTCGTCTACACGCTGATCGGGATCATGGAGTAAAGTTTGTCCTGCCTCAGTTATGCCCCTTGGGTGTGCCTAAAAATCGGGACTCATTTACGGGAAGAAAATCTGACAAAAAACGGGCAGGTTGACACCCACTTTTGTTTGCCTTTTTAAGTTGAGACCGGACCAGGGAACGTGAGTAAGAAGTTTAATTGAAATCGCTCTTACAGATTTTTCTGGAAATTGAGCCGAATTTGACCATTTTTCGACATTTTTAAGGGGTTTTCTAGGAAAAATGAAGCAAGCATGGAGGAGAATGTTCGAGTTTAATTTTTCTATAACATAGCAGTGTTATATCTTAAAATAATAGTTTCATCATGCTCTTTCAGAAAATATATACATATAAGTGATTTGGGTTGAAGGTTTTGCGACAACCGGTGGCCGAAAAACGGAGCCATAGTCTATTCTATGCCGAATAAAAGAATCTCCGGAGTGCACCCTTAAGGCATAATAGTGGAGTCTATGCATTATCTTAATGTAGACTCCGTTACGGAGCGGAGATGTATCATTACGCCAGATTGTTTAATTTTGACTGCCTAGCTATACCTGAAGCTCTATTTTCGGAAGCAGGTGGAAAGAAGACCAGGAGTTCGATTAAAATAATCCACAGTGTGTCCATTAGTATACAATTGAGGTTACTGCATACTGTACTCCATACAGGAGTTATCTCTCCCTGGACTGAGATTTCGGTGGATATTATGGCAGAACGAGGTCCTATCAGAATGATATAAATTTGCCAGTGTAAATTTTCTTTACAAGAGAACCCATTTACAGTCCATAAAGGATGGAATGGATGTATATTATTATGGTTTTACAAATTATTTCTCAAGTTTCTGAAGTATTTCCCATGTTTCTAAGAGAAAATTGAGTGCAAAATTACCAATAATTTGACTTGGTTACATCGCTTATTTGCATTTTCCGCGTTTCTGCTATCATTGGAAAGCGGAAAGTAACCACGGCCTTCATATTGCCGAATGGATGACCATTATTAAGAAGAAATAGGTTAATTTTGAGTTTTGTTCTCGAAAATCCTGCTAGAATTGGCAAAATTGATCAAAACAAAGATGGGGTAGGGGGAAAGTTATCGGTCAGATTTCCAAAAATAATATGTATAACTGGCAAGTGTTGTATACCGCCATACTCACAAACACTCTGAGATTACGATACATGTGAATAATTAATTTCGTAAAAAACATCCTGCCCCTTAAGGTGGCCCTCCGCAGTTTCATAGTAATGGCCCCTCTCTAATTTCATAATACGATAGACTGCCCTTGTTCTGCTACATCATAATTCTTCTTGTCTTCTTAATAGCTTATATCATAATGCCATCCTATTCAGCATTATCAACGCTGCAAACGAGTACGTACAAGTCGAGTGCTGAGCACCCAAATCTACCGCTGATGGGATCATGGAGTAAAGTTTGGCTCCTGCCTCAGTTATGCCCCTTGGGTATTGCCTAAAAATCAGGGACTCATTTTACGGGAAGAAAATCTGACAAAAAACGGATAGGTTAACATTCCCTTTTTTGCCTTTTTAAGTTGAGACCGGACCAGAGAACGTGTGTAAGAAGTTTAATTAAAATCGCTCTTACAGATTTTTCTGGAAATTGAGCCGAGTTTGACCATTTTCGACATTTTAAGGGGTTTTCTAGGAAAAATGAAGCAAGCATGAAGAAGAATGTTCGAGTTTAAATTTTCTATAACATAGCAGTGGTATATCTTAAAATAATAGTTTCATCGTGCTCTTTCAGAAAATATATACATATAAGTGATTTGGGTTGAAGGTTTGACGACAACTGGTGGCCGAAAAACGGACCCATAGTCTATTCCACGCCGAATGAAAGAATCTCAGGAGTGCACCCTTTAAGGCATACTAGTGGAGTCTATGCATTATCTTAATGTAGACTCCGTTACGGAGCGGAAATGTGTCATTACGCCAGATTGTTTAATTTTGACTGCCTAGTTACACCTGACACGTTATTTTCGGAAGCAGGTGGAAAGAAGACCAGGAGTTCGGTTAAAATAATCCCACAGTGTCCAGTAGTATACAATTGAGGTTTTTGCATACTGTACTCCATACAGGGTTATCTCCCCCTGGACTGAGATTTCGGTGGATATTGGCAGAACGAGGTCCTATCAGAATGATATAAATTTGCCAGTGTAAATTTTCTTTACAAGAGAACCCATTTACAGTCCATAAAGAATGGAATGGATGTATATTATTATGGTTTTACAAATTATTTCTCAAGTTTCTGAAGTATTTCCCATGTTTCTAAGAGAAATTTGAGTGCAAAATTACCAATAATTTGACTTGGTTACATCGCTTATTTGCATTTTCCCGCGTTTCTGCTATCATTGGAAAGCGGAAAAGTAACCACGGCCTTCATATTGCCGAATGGATGACCATTATTAAGAAGAAATAGGTTAATTTTGAGTTTTGTTCTCGAAAATCCTGCTAGAATCGGCAAAATTGATCAAAACAAAGATGGGGTAGGGGGAAAGTTATCGGTCGGATTTCCCAAAATAATATGTATAACTGGCAAGTGTTGTATACCGCCATACTCGCAAACACTCTGAGATTACGATACATGTGAATAATTAATTTCGTAAAAAACGTCCTGCCCCTTAAGGTGGGCCTCCGCTGTTTCGTAGTAATGGCCCCTCTCTAATTTCATAATACGATAGACTGCCCTTGTTCTGCTACATCATAATTCTTCTTATCTTCTTAATAGCTTATATCTATAATGCCATCCTATTCAGCATTATCAACGCTGCAAACGAGTACGTACAAATCGAGTGCTGGCTTCGTCTACACACTGATCGGGATCATGGAGTAAAGTTTGTGCTGCCTCAGTTATGCCCCTTGGGTGTGCCTAAAAATCGGGACTCATTTACGGAAGAAAATCTGACAAAAAACGGATGAGTTAACATTCCCTTTTTGCCTTTTAAGTTGAGACCGGACCAGGAACGTGAGTAAGAAGTTTAATTGAAATCACTGTCTTACAGATTTTCTGGGGCAGGCCAGGCCCATTTTCGACATTTTTTAAGGGGTTTTCTAGGAAAAATGAAGCAAGCATGGAGAGAATGTTCGAGTTAGGTACTTACCGCAACATAGCAGTGTTATATCCTAAAATAATAGTTTCATCATGCTCTTTCAGAAAATATATACATATAAGTGATTTGGGTTGAAGGTTTTGCGACAACTGGTGGCCGAAAAACGGACCCATAGTCTATTCCATGCCGAATAAAAGAATCTCCGGAGTGCACCCTTAAGGCATAATAGTGGAGTCTGTGCATTATCTTAATGTAGACTCCGTTACGGAGCGGAGATGTATCATTACGCCAGATTGTTTAATTTTGACTGCCTAGTTATACCTGAAGCGCCATTTTCGGAAGCAGGTGGAAAGAAGACCAGGAGTTCGATTAAAATAATCCACAGTGTGTCCATTAGTATACAATTGAGGTTACTGCATACTGTACTCCATACAGGAGTTATCTCCCCCTGGACTAAGATTTCGGTGGATATTATGGCAGAACGAGGTCCTATCAGAATGATATAAATTTGCCAGTGTAAATTTTCTTTACAAGAGAACCCATTTACAGTCCATAAAGGATGGAATGGATGTATATTATTATGGTTTTACAAAATTATTTCTCAAGTTTCTGAAGTATTTCCCATGTTTCTAAGAGAAAATTGAGTGCAAAATTACCAATAATTTGACCTGGTTACATCGCTTATTTGCATTTTCCCGCGTTTCTGCTATCATTGGAAAGCGGAAAAGTAACCACGGCCTTCATATTGCCGAATGGATGACCATTATTAAGAAGAAATAGGTTAATTTTGAGTTTTTGTTCTCGAAAATCCTGCTAGAATTGACAAAAGTGATCAAAACAAAGATGGGGTAGGGGGAAAGTTATCGGTCGGATTTCCCAAAATAATATGTATAACTGGCAAGTGTTGTATACCGCCATACTCGCAAACACTCTGAGATTACGATACATATGAATAATTAATTTCGTAAAAAACATCCTGCCCCTTAAG
>JAVTVY010045354.1:0-19771 GCA_036873755.1 Hanleya hanleyi
ATCTACCGGTAAAGGATGTACGGTCCTTTTAGCACTATAATCACATGAGTCATGTGACTGTTTGGTAGCATACAAAGGAGGTTCAGAATGATAGTCTCATAGACTGCAACACGACAACTGAATGGGCGACTACATCATCATCCACTCATTGGCATAATCCTACAAACTTACTTAAAGTATTTTAGCCTATCAGGTTGTCGTCGACGTCTCCCAGTCGCTGATCTCTCTACATGGAATTGTTGTCTCAAATTTTGCGGAATTTGTTCCGCTGACACCCAAGTAGTGTCAGTATTTCCTAACCACTTAACTTCATATTTCTTAACTTTCCCAAAATATTTCATCTTGAGTAATTTCTCTATATTGGGACTTTGTACCCTTTTACTTGATTGACCCAAAGGTACTTGTGTCTTTCCATCTGTTTGTATGTGTGGTGTTAAATGGACTCTCACGTCATTCTTGGAATTATTCACCACAGGTTGATTTTGCTGTCTTTCAGTATAGACTTTCAATCTTTGAGCATTGATCAGCGATTTAATCTCCTTATCATCACTACATTGTCTCAGCTTGTAAGTATGGTTGGGAAACGCTTTAGTTATGTAATATGGGCCTTCCCACTTACTGACTAACTTCTTGGATTTTCCCACTGGTACTTTAGGATTGTGTAACAACACTTTTTGATTTACTTTGAATTGAGGTACTCTTGCAGTTTGATCATGATATTGCTTGCTTTTGTCCTGAGCACGTTTGATATTCTCAGTAGCAATTTCTTTGACTATTTTCAATCTGTCTATTAAAGACTCCAAATGCTGGCGTGCATCTTTGGCAAGTGTCTGTTTTGGGGCAATTTCTGTATCAAAGGGCATGTTCATTTTTGTTCCAAAAACGAGCTCAAAGGGAGAGCACCCTGTGGTATTAACTCCAGGGGACATTCGTAAAGCCATGACAATCCCTGGCAGCAGGGAAGGCCAATTTGAATGGTCCTTATTGACGTATGCCCGAAGAGTTTCATTGATGGTGCGGTTTATTCGCTCACACGTAGCATTAGTTTGAGGATGATAGGAACTAGTAAACTGCCTTTTTACTTGAAACATTTCACACAAAGCACTAACAAGTTTTGACATAAAATTGCTACCTCTGTCAGAAAGCAAAGTTTGTGGAGCGCCATAGCGTGTGAAAATTTGTTCATACAAAACTTTGGCAACTTCAGTGGCTTCTTGGCTTTTTAATGCGAAAGCTTCCGGCCAACGAGTGAAGCTATCGGTCACGAGAAGGATATATTTATAACCTTCAGGTGAATGGTCCTAGAAAATCAATATGCCATCGAGAAAATCTTTCGACAATCGGCATTGCATTGGCTTAAGTGGAGCATTCCGTGCATGTGGATGGGGTTTGCTACGCTGACAAGCATCACATGACTGAATGTAATCATGTACTTCTTGATACATTTTTGGCCAATAATACTTCTCTCTTAAAGCGGCAAATGTTAGAGAAACACCCTTATGGCAACCTCCTGCTTTTGCGTCATGGTAACTATGAAGTGCGTCCTTTCTTAGTACTCTGGGCAAAGCAACTTGAACAGTAATTATGTCTGCTTTAGCAACCTTCTTTGCTCTTGGTTGGAAGATATGATGTAAAACTCCATTCAATAACTGATATTCCTCTTTGGTATTGGTAACCATTTTGATGGCATCCTTGTCCTCCGGCCATTTGTTAGTTTCCAACAAAATCATGATGTCCTTGAAATCAGGACAAGCCCTTTGTTTGGCTGCTAGATCATCATTTGGGATAGTATCCAACATACATGGCTGATCAATTGATGCAAGGGAAGGGTCAACATTTGGAAGAGGAAAGTTATCTCTGTGATCCATGGAATACCATTGGCATCACAATCTACTGCCAAGCCAGTCATGTTGTCTGATTGAGTCTGGACATCCAGGCTATCAGCAATGGCTGCAGCGTTCAAGTCACATGTTGGAATATCTTCTACTACAACTTTTCGTGTACTGTCTTCTGAATAAACTCGTCGACTGAGTGCATCAGCGTTACCATGACATTTACCTGAGCGATGTATGATGTCATAATCGTAGGATTGTAACTCTAAAGACCAACGGTTCAATCTACTGTTAGTTGTTTTGACCGTTTTCAAATACTTCAAGGCTGCATGATCAGTGATAACAGTGAAGTGTATATGTTGAAGGTATTCATGATAAGCAGCAATACCTTCTCGGACGGCAAGGCACTCGAGTTGGGTTATGTGCCACCGTAACTCATGTTTTCGTAAAGCTCGTCCACCATAAGCTACTACATGCTCTCTTCCATCAGCATCTTTCTGACCAAGAATGTAACCTATAGCAACAGTTGAAGCATCAGTTGTCAAAATGAATGGTAGATTCATTTTTGGATAGGCAAGAATGGGAGGTGATATGAGAGCTTGTTTCAATGCTGCAAAGGCCTTGTTGCAAAGCGGCGACCAATCAAATTTGACGTCCTTCCGTAACAAATTGTTAAGAGGCTGTGACATTTGAGCATAATCCTTAATGAACTTCCTATAATAATTAGTTAAGCCGAGAAAGCTTCTTACTTCAGTGATGTTTTTGGGCACAGGAAAAGACTGAACAACCTCAGTTTTGGCTTTGTCAACTTTTATGCCATTTTTTGTGATGACGTGACCAAGATACAGAACCTCGTGACGTGCAAAATGACACTTGCTGGGTTTGAGAGTAAGTTTGGCATTACGCAATCGTTGAAAAACGTCGCCAAGATGCTTCAAGTGCTCCTCAAACGTCTTTGAATACACGACAATGTCATCAATATAGACTAGCGAGTACACCCAATGACACCCTTTCAAAACTTGGCTCATGACGAGCTGGAAAGACATGGGAGCGTTCATGAGTCCGAATGGCATCCTAGTCCACTCATAGACACCAGAATTCACAATGAAAGCTGCCTTATGCCGTGTGGCAGGGTCCATGGGCAGCTGCCAAAATCCACTAGCAAGATCAAGGGTGCTGAAGAATTGGGCGTCAGATTCCCCTATAGAATCGAAGACGTCACTGATTCTGGGAATGGGAAATGACATAGCTTGTGTCACCGCATTTAGGCGTCTGTAGTCCACAGCAAATCGATACTCGCCTGTTTTCTTTTTGACCAAGGCTACAGGACTGTGCCATTCAGATGTCGACTCGTTAATAAGACCATGGTCCAATAATTCAGTGACCTGTTTCTGAATTTCAGCTCTGCCAGTCGGACCTGCTCGGTAAGGAGCCTGTCTGACTGGAGCAGCATCCCCCGTTTCAATGCGATGCTGATACAGATGTGTTTCTCCAAGTTCACTAAAGTTTGTGGAAAAAACATCCCGATTGACCTTTGGGAAAGTCTGCAAAGTTTCCTTTTGTTCATTTGTCAGGTCAGCAACAGTGAGATCAAAAGTTAAATCATCCTTTGTATCTGCATTAACTTCCGGGTCAACTGACATAACAGGTTGAGATGTAGGGGCTTGGTCTTCTTTAACAGGAGTGATGGATTCAATATCAACATCCCAAACCGTAGCTATGACCTTATTTTTAGGGATATCAATAGGCTGATCAGTGTGGTTCAATACAGTGAAAAATGCTTTCCCTTTTCTCACTTTGCCGATACTACGACCTCCTGCAAGGTTGGTTTGGGGCAAGAGAGTTGCAACAGGCTCCAGTAATGCAACATTATGGCGGCCATGTTTGGATACACGTACAGGTATAGTACGCTGAGAATTTGGGGGAATTTGATGAGAAATGAGTGTTCTAGCAAGGCTGGCAGCACACTGAATGAAAGATACTTGAACTTCACTGTTTTTCAAATGTACAGACTTCATTGGAAAATCAATTTTGACATCAAATTGTTTCAAAAAATCTAGGCCCAAAATGAGTGAATGATGCAATTTGTCAAAAACATGAAATTTGAATTTAAAAATGGCACCACCTATAAGGACAGGGAGTAACATAGTACCTAGCACTGTGTGAATTTCACCACCTACCCCAGCAACTTGAGCTATGTCTGACTTACCGCAAGCATCCATTGAAATATTTGCCTTAGCAAGAAATTTCAAGGAAACGCAAGAAATGCATGCACCTGTGTCCACTAATGCATTCGTCTGAGCATCGTTGACCTTCACCCTTATGGTGTTTTTGTCTAATGGAGCGACAAGTGAAACTTGCGGTATTTCTTGTTTGTGATGTGTTTTGTTCAGTGGTTTGTTCTTTTACTTGAACGTTACTATGTGTATGCCTGCCCTTAGGTGTACGCCTTTGGACAGGCGAAAACCCCTATTGTTGTTGTTCATGTTGTATATATCCTGTTCGGCAACATCTCTCAAAATGATTTTCTTTTCCACATTTAAAACAATTTTTACCCATTGCTTTACACGTACCTTGACTACAATTGTTTCCACACCTACCACAGGATCCGTTTGTAAATGGAGGCCGTGCATTTCTATATCTTGTATCTCTAGGCGGTTGATTTCTGGGAGGCTGATATCTGGACGACTCGTATCTGGGTGGCTGATATCTGGCTGGCTGGTACCTGGACTGCTGATATACCGGTGGCTGGTATCTGGACTGCCGATATGCCGGTGGCTGGTATCTGGACTGCTGATAATGGTCCTGCTGTGATTGGCCAGTGTGGGCATTGTCATAGTATGGCTGTTGTGCCATTTTTGGTGACACAGCATTAACAGTTTGAGTTGACAACAAAGTTTTTATTTCACTCAACTCCGTCTTCAAACTATCCAACTGCAGCACTTGAGCGATATTTGCTTGCGACGTCAACTGATTTGACTTTTCTGCTAATTGAGCACTTTGACGTAGTTCATCAACTGTTTTTGGTTTTCCCTGTATAATCACTCCTTTCAATTGTGGTAACAGCCCTTGACTCAATATATAAAACATCATGGAGTCATCAATCGTTTTGTTTGCAGTTAATACCCTAGCTCTTTGAAAATAATCCAGCACTGATTCAGACGGCTGTTGAGTTATGCCTGATAGCTGTACATCTAACAGATTGGAGTCCTGTGGGAAGCTAGTATGAAATGCAGCTTGTAACAAAGCCCAGTCACTTTGTGTTTCAGGGGACAATCGCTCATACCATTGCAAAGCATGTCCTGCCAATTGAAATTGAAATAAGGCCAATCGTTTGGCATTGTCAAATCCATAAAATTTACCATATTTCAAATATTTGGCAAACCAGTTCTTACTGTTTTGGGAGTCATCTCCGCGAAAATGTTCTAAAGTGATATGTTTGGCCATATCACAATCTATTATGACTTGATTATTGTCTTCGGTGTTGGTTGACTCATGAGATGCGGCTGATATATTTTGTTGTTGATTTGATTCCCGTTGCTCGGATATTCTTGATGTTGAAGGTTGGTCCAATTTAAGTGCCGGTGTTGGTTGATGTCCTATCACACTTCCACTCCTTGTCAATCTCGGGCTATAATTTAGGGGAGTTATTCCACGTCCTGGCATGTGGTTTGATGAGAGGTACCGGGTTCAGCTGTGTTCTCGACCAAATATTGTGATTGAAAAAACTGAAACACAGAATATAAAGTTGTGATCCAAACCCGAGAACTGTCTTTATTAGCGGCTGTACATGAATGCTCAATAATATATGTACATGTGAATCTAATTCCACAATATACATATTAACAATTACAACAATATTCGGCTCTAGTCAATACTTGAATTATCATAAAATTCATAAATTATATTACAATGAAATGTATTATATTGAATTACTGCTTACTGCATAATTCAATATAAGTAAATTACAATTAACTGAAATATCTAATCAGACAAACCAATATGTAAATTATATAAACACACAAATAGTGGAAATAAACCTATAATACCTGAAAATACCTAAACAAGTGTACTCACCTGAAACACAGAATATAAAGTTGTGATCCAAACCCGAGAACTGTCTTTATTAGCGGCTGTACATGAATGCTGGCAAGTCTTCATGTGCCTGTCCTTTTAAAGCAGTTCCTCGGTTTGGCAGATGAGCACCATTGAATAGAACCACACAGAAACTGGTTCCAGATGTCACATGAATAACTGTCACCTGCTGAGAGTTCCTAGTGAACCACCAGGTAATCCCCACCAAGTGCAGGTTTGTTGTTCCACCCGAATACCACTTACTGTGTGTACCGATTTATACAATAGCTAATTACATTGACATGTGAAGACATGTAGACAGTTTACTTTCAGTTCAGGAATTAATACAATAGTTGATTAAAGTGACAGATACAAAAACATGTAGACATCTGTCACTTTAAATACAGGAATTCTAAATTTTAAATAACATTTTATTTCCACATGTTTCAGTAAAATAATATATACAAGTTATCAATTTTATATACCAAATTTTAATAGAAGGAACAAAATGCACAAATTAATTGACAAACTTATACTGTTGAATTTCCAATTCACAATACAGCCTTCATGGTTTATGGTCAATCTACTTTATACTACGTTTCCTTCACCGGGACATTATGCAGGAACCTTGCTAGGATCAGATACTAAAATAATGTAGGCATAATATTGAGGGTTTGAGCCCAAATCTTCCTTTTTTTAATGGTATACGTGTAGACTATTTTTCCGTGAAGACGCGCGAATTTTTTTACAACGGTATCAGGGATTCATAGAAGTCCAAATTTTTACTACCCACTATAAAATATTGAGTTCTTTTTATGCTCAAATTGAGTTTTTCCAAGTTTTTACGGCCCACCCTCAAGTTGATATTGAGTTTTTGAATGTTTTTACCACCCTACCAATTAAGATATGAACAAATAGTTTCTGTAGTACTAAGGTGAGCTATGATGTGATTTGGATAATGGTCATCTGAATGACAAAAAAAACACATGTTCTGTATTGTAACTTGCTCACTTATTTTAATAGATTTCATTTTTTTGGACCTCGTGTTTGTAGCAACACCAACAGCGTTAAGAGATCACAAACTATCATATAAACATTCAAAGATAATTATCATATAACGCTTGCAAGAGACGCTATAAAATCCTTACATCATCAGCGGATTTTCACGTAAGATGTAGCAGCTGTCAAGCAGAATGATGTCTTGACCTCAGACTTCTACTTTACGTCCATCGCATGGTTGCCGTCGAACTTCAGAACAAAGGAACTGCAGGGGTAGAATTTCGCAAAATTTTGCGAGAATCCAGTTGGATTCTTAGTGGCTTAGTTTGCGAGAATCCAAAGAATCCAAATTTGCGGAACCAAGCATTTCGTGACCAGTTGCCATTTTCACTAGTGCTAGTTACTGCACAACTAGATGTAAACTTCTCAATGGGAAAAATTGAAATCGCCTCATTTATTCTGAGGAGGGTGGTTAGCACACATATAATAGCACAAATTAGTTCAGGCGAGTGATTATCTCCATTGATGAGCAGTATTCAACCTAAACATGTTTGGTAAGTGGTAAGTATATACTCTTAATTTTATTTCATTTGTATCTTTGTATTACATATGAAACAAATATTGGAATTGTCTGCATTGCAAAAAAAATAATAATCATAAAAAAAAAATAAAAAAAAAAATAAATAAAAATCTGGCCACCTGCTGCATTCCCTGACAAGCAGTAAATCAACAATTGTTATTAATGAACCTTTATATAAAGACTAGGCTATGGATTTATATGAGATACGCAAAAACATTAAAAAAAATAAGGAAATTCCAGATATTTTTGTACCACATTTTCTCATTTTATACCATGATGGTTTTTACAGTGAAAGATAAAAATTACCAACAAAAATTCAAGAGTCACGGACATAAACAAGAAATGCAATGCCGTTAAAGTTAAAATCTAGACCTCAAATAAACCGACTTCTGAAGAAATGCATGTTCTCAACGTAAAGTGCTAGACCGCGTTGTTGTTGTTGTTCATGACGGGTATCATACACGCAATGTCTCTGCAGAAACGATTTCCTACCGCTTCCTACCGCTTGATTCTACTTTGCCCGATGTTCTGTCTTAGGGAAAATTGTTTGTCATTCTAATTATGAACGAATCCGAATCAAATTCATCTGCTAAATGATATCCAAAATGTCCCAGGTTTCGTTTTCACCCTCGTGTAATTTTCGTCTGCAGACCGCCAGCTAGCATTCAATTCCTTCATATAGACTGTTTTCGTCTGTTGGGTTTAACGTAGGTAGCTGTGCATCAGCAGCCGAGCGAAGGAGAATACACTCATACCTTCGGCGCCAGTCGGGAACCATTACAGAAAGTATTCGACGCCCAAAAAATAATCGAGCAAAGGTCTCCGAGGTTTAGTTAGCGCATTACGTCAGCAAAATATGTGAAAACCGCCACTCGCAAATTGTCGAAGGATCGGCGATGATTTTCACATCACTGAAATAATTTGCACCATTTCGAGTATTGAGTTTTCGTCAAAAACATTGAGTATTTCTTGTCCAAAACGTACACTTTTGAGTTTTTTGCTGTCTATATTCAGTTTTTGACATTTTTTTTCTACCGTTTAACGGTAGTAAAAACGGACGTCTATGAATCCCTGCGGTATGTGGCTGAAAGACGACATCAACAGTGTAGCTTGGTCACCAGTATCTTAGTGATATGTGATGCCGAAGAGTCATTGGATGAGAACAGGTGATTTTATGGAAATTGTGTGACCGTAACAGACTGTTCGACAGATTAATTTCGTCAGTTTTCACACAGGTTACAATGACAAAACAATTATTTCCCTGTATACAGTCCTCTGTTTCTCTATTGGCGTGCCCTATAGCATTATGTTTCTATCGTGCGGATTTATCTATACACGCCTTTATCACCCGGATTTGGTTTAATGGCACACTCAAGGTTATTGCACTCATATGGTGACATCCAGCCAGTTTGCTAATCTCCCCCCCCTCACCCTCCCCTTGATTAGATGACAATCAGAGAACATTTCTTTTAGTATCGAAATTTACAAATTTAGGGAAAGCAGAACAAAATGATTTTGGGCCCTCCTGTATAGCCCTTTGAAGATAAACCCAACATCGTCATTTTCGAAAGCGATACCTGTCATTTTTATTCTGATTTTTTTTGGTCAGTTCGGTTTGCTCACCCCTCGCATGCTCAGTGCTCAGCTTGAAACCAAGGTTCGTTGACTTCCGGTAGCTATCATATATTGTTAATCAAAGAGCTGAAGCGCTTCTCAAAAATCCAGAAATTATACTGCAAGTTGCAAAGCTACAATTTTTTGAGACATGACAACCACTGTTGTTTTCCAACTTATGCAGAATTCTGGCTATAGTAGTTTGAAGAAACAGCAGCTCATATTGCAATTTTTATATTCAGTTGCATTGCCTCTGGCTGGCAGTATGAAGCCGGAAGTCATCAGACCCGAGCTCCGAGCTCTTCACTGGGCATGCGCAAGTGACTACCTGAACAACTGAATTGATTTCATCAATTAAACAATTTCCGCGTCCATAATCCAAAGACCTAATTCATATAACAGCATTAGCACAAAATTAAAAGAATAAATCATAGTATAGATGAAACTAGGCTAGTATCCTGCGAGAGAGAAGCGGCCAACTGTTTTCAATGATTCCAGCGAGACATCATGATGTTCCAAAAATATCAAATTCGTATAGCTGATCAGTATCCTTAATCCATATGATTTTCGTTGTAAATTCTTTATCTAAAAAAACATTTACTGTAGTTAGAATGCTTACGAATGCCTCTCAAATGTATGATAAACGAATCTTCTTGTGCAGTGTTATCTAGCATGCACTGGTGATGTGATCTAGAGATAATTACATACACAAATAATAGCATATCTCCCTTCCTATTATTCCTAAATTTCTGTTGTTTTGCATTCCATTAACATTGTGCCTCCTTTTTAATTGAATGTCACTTGATTACTAACAATTTCCGAAATCTTGTTACAATAGCATTTCTTTATTTTTCGCTTAGGCATATACACGCCTCTCGCGTACAATAATATACTACAGGACACAGGTAGTCAGCAAAGCATAGCATAATATATGCAGGCACCTATTTTACAATAATCAATAAACTAAGCAAGGATGGAACTAATCTGAGTTTCCCGAACACAGTTTGCTTTGTAAATAAATTTTACTAAGTTACAGATATTTTTCCTACTTGAGGAACGCATCAGTTCCACAAATTTAAAAGTGCTTGGCTTCCTCCAGTAGTATGGTTTAATTAAATCTCTTTGTATAGAGGGCATTCAATAAGAAAATGAAATTCATCTTCTACCTGTCCTCCCATACACATTTCACAAATCCCATTATTTCTGGCCTGATTTTTACTTCCAAATCTACCAGTTTCTATTTTCAGATGATGTGCTGAAAGCAGGTAAAGCTGTTCTATGTTTTGTGTTACCCAATATATCTAAATAATTTTCATAGACAATAGACTTTTTAAACCACCTATAGTAAAATGTCTTTGATGACTGGTTGCACTCTGCAGTCCACTCTGTCAAATAACAATCCATCAATCTTTGACGAAAAACGACCCTACATAAGGTTTCATTCACAGAATCTGGATAGAGCCACACTTCTGGGAAACCGTGTTTCTCCAGTATATTCTTCACTAAGGATACCCAGTTTATCCATCTTTTCTCGTTGCAAGTTTCCAAAAGTTCATGATAGGCCTTTTTGACAATCGAATTATTAGAATTAACGTACTTTGAACCAATATTTCACTATTCTCTCAAGTCTGGAGAGACGCAATGGTATCCGCCCCAAATCTCCATAAATTACTGTATTTGTTGTAGACGATTTCACGCCGAGCAATCGTTTACAAAACTTGCGATGCACCCTCTCTATTGCATCAGCTTGATGAAAACCCCAAATTTCGCTCCCATAATCAAGAATAGGCCTGATACATCGGTCGAATATATGTAAGCACACTTTTGGTTTAAGTAAACTATCCTTCATTTTACACGTCAATACGCCCGATGTTTTCGCTCCTTTATCTGCTAGGGCTTTCTGAGCTTCCACAGTATCAATCCTATTGTTGTCGTAAAACCATACGTCAGTGTTTTTCAAGAACCCTCCTCTCCTAAATACCATTGATTTAGTCTTTTCAACGTTAACATTAAGGTTCCATTTTTTACAATATTTCTTGACCTTATTCAGTTGTGTTTGTAGCTCCTCCGGTGAGTCCGAAAGTAGAACTAAATCGTCTGCGTATAGTAATAGAAATAACGACATTTCCTTCAATGTTAACCCAGTGTTACCTGTACTCGTATGATTAATCTCTTCAATAAACAGACTAAATAAAATCGGCGACAGTACCTCTCCTTGTCTTGTCTCCATGTCCACAGTATGAGATACAAGATTGAACTACACTATACATTGACCTAAAAATTCTAAGCATTTTACCTCTGACACTTCATCGGAAGAATTTGTACCATACACCTTGCCTGTAAACACTGTTAAACGCCTGTTTGAAATCTATAAATGTACAGTAAACTTTTTCACCTTCATTTAAAGACCGTGTAATTATACCGTGTAAGCAGAAGATGGCATCCACAGTCCCACAACCCTTTTTGAATCCAAATTGTGCCTCTGATATTTTATCATGCTCTGCTGCCCATATTTTTAACCGATTATTTAGGATTCCTTTGGACACTGAACTAAGCAGAGTTATTCCTCGATAATTACGAGGGTCACCTTTTTCAAATATCGATATTATAATGCCATCCGTCCATGCTTTGGGGTAAGAGCCTACATCTAATATTGCGTTAAACAGGTCTGAAGGAATAAATCATTCATGTCCATTTTGCTATTTGAAGGGGGCTTCTTCTTTTGAAAGTACTTCCAAAAGTCTTTGTGTTGTCTCCTCATCTTATATTCGTAACGTTTCTTTTTAATGCATAATTTATATTTTCTCTTCTTTCATACATCATATGCAGATCATGTTCTCGAAGGGACTTGTTATATATATTTAGGAATTGTTTATATTCTATCTGTTTGGTTTTACAATCGTTATCGAACCATTCTGATTTTTGTCGGGTTTACCAAGGGTAAACCCTACATTAGTATCACTCTTCAGTTTTTCTTTTTTCTTCTGCACATGTGTAGTTTTGATCTGCTGCCCGGAGACTGTTCTCATTTTATGCCCATTACAGCATTCATAAAAAAAATACCGTTCTTCTGTCTGATAGTCATATACACATGTGCAATGCACGGTAGCTTGTGCATTGAACGTGATAATTGGTACATTATCGCAGTAAATTTTATCTTTACAATTTCTTTTAAAATTTGCCTTTCCAATCTATTTTAACCGGTATCATTTGTTACGGCGGGAAGGGTGCGCCGTAGTCATTCTCCAGGCGTAACCACATAGCGGGTTTTTGTGGATACAAATTATGTATGCGTAGCCACATTTTAAAATCACCGAAAACAAGGAATTTCCAAATTGTGGATACACATGATTTTTTGGTGATGTATCCACATTTTTACTTCCACCTTACTTGATCAATTATCGGCATGAGAACTGAATAAAATTACGGCAAAACTCGGGTAGAAATTTTGGCGAAAGTTTTTTGGACATGCAGATTTCGTTATTTTTTCAAGTGTCTGACGTGTCTTCTCCGTCGATCTTCTTCAACAAAACGAAATAGAAACGACTGACAGTTTTGCACAAAACTCTTATAACATATCTGATTATGTTTACAAAGAATAAAGTCCTGGCGTGTTTTCCTTTTGCTATATGGATGGGAAAGACATACGATATCTCCATCCCGTCGCACGATGAACTTTCATCCCAAATCTGAATTTCCCTGAGTACAAGTAATCGTGAATTTGATTGGCTGAACAGTACATATTGGCTCCGCCCATACGTTATTCAACCACTCAGCACACTTTTTACACGACATACGAATTCCAGGTCGGTTCGTTTTCTAGATTTATAGCTTTTCTTTCCAAACCATATGAATTTAAAGGCATTTCTGTGAAACCGTGATTATTTAGCATTTAAAATAACACTGTGAGTATGACAGTATCTTGTTTTAGAGTTATTGTTTTAACCAAGAGTTATTAGAAAAATGATCGTGGAGTAGGAGAGTGGCGAATTTTCTGAACTTGTCGGCGATTGCGATTTCTGAAGATTTTCTTGTCTGGATGTAGTTTTAGTAGATTCATTTTCTCACGGACTTAATAAGTATGGAAATTATATAAATGTGGATACAATGTGGATACATCTCTTATATAGGATGCGTATCCACATTTTACAAAAATCGAAGTTTTATGCTCTGGATAAAAATGTGGATACAGAGATGTATCCACAAAAACCCGCTATATTGTGGTTACGACATTCTTCACTGTCCATCGACAACCGATCCATGGAACTTTTGTTGTAAGATCACAAAGGTGGAGTTAGCTTTACTTATAGGGAACCGTCTTCAATGCGTTTTGATACACACAGCTGGTGGGGCTAATTTTTGTCTAAAAAGCGACAAATTGACAATTTCTTACAGTCTACATACTGAATTATCAGATAAAGAATAATCAATGCTCCCAAATAAACACAACCAGACCTACAGTGGTTCAAACCTGCCGTATTGGCTTATTTTGCACTTTTCGGTGCATTTACAGTCGACATTTTCTCTTATTGCAAAATGATGTCACCTTTAACCAAAATCATATCTAGACTGAATATTTCAGAATTATTTGTTGTTCAAAATTGGTTTTGGTTAAAGGTGTCCTATTGTTGTAACGAAAAGAAAATCTGCACCGAAAAGAGCATAAAAATACGAAAATAAGCCAATGAACATTGGTGCGCCATAAATCCGTTTTCGTGCATCTGCAGCCCTTCATTATTTCGTGTCTTGTAATTCAGCATGTATAGGCTGTACAAAATGGTCCATTTCATATCATTTTAATAAAAGTGAAAGTTTGGCCCTACAAACAGAACAGCTTGAGGAAGATTCCTTATGTAAAGCGAACACCACCTTTCCTCCCTTAAATGATCACAAATATGGGACTAATAAACCCGTCTGATGCAAGTAAACCCGACATCAGTACTTTAAGTACTTTGATTTGGTATCTTTTTTATGTACAAAGTACGAAAACTTCTAAGAGATATTGATTTCCTTTTGAAATAATGGTTTACAAAAAATATTCATTATTCCATTGGAAGATTGGATACATTCATCAATCGACTGTGTACAATTCGGCTTAATAGAATTAACCACTTCTCTCAATTCATTTTCTGATTCAGTCAATTTCCGATAAAAAATCTCTGCTAACTCCGCCTCCCATTTACATTTATGTATCTTATAACAACTGCTACTTTCAGGCCTTTCTCCCATTTTCGCTTTTAGAACAATTTCCACAGGCGAATGGTCAGAATATGTGGTCAAGTCCTGAATGGCTAAATCAGCCAGCATGTGGAAGGTTTCTTCTTTCAACAGAACATAATCAATTAGGCTTCTACCCATACTTCCAGCATAAGTAAACTTCCCTGATCCTCGATCTTTACCTATTCTACCGTTTCCTATTCGTACGCCTGTTACTTTACACAACTCTAATAAATTGTTACCAAAATTATTCACACGTTTCTCCATCGACACACGCTCAATTTCTGAATCTGATCTATATACATTTTCATCTTCGAATGGTAGTGGGGCATCATTTGAAATATAGTCCAGTTGTTCTCCAGTTCTTGAAATAAAGTCCCCCAGAATCAAAGTTTTAAACCCATCGTTGTTATATTTAATAATGTCCGCTTGCAAATGATCAAAAATAGATCCTTGAAGTAATTCGTATTGACGTGATCCTTCCGGTGGGAAGTATGCAAAACATATTAGTAAATCAGTCTCTAGCTTAAATGTGTCCTTGTCAAGTTTGTACCACACATAAAAGTCTCCTCTTGTATTTAACTTATGAAAACCTTTGAATAAATGATCTCTGCAGTATACTATCACTTCTCCACTGTTTCTATTAGCTTTCCGATGCTTCAATTTTCTGAATATATTGAGATGTTTATAACCTTTTACTTCCAATTTTGATGATTTTCCCGCCCAAGATTCCGAAAAACATACAGTGTCATAGTTGTTAATAAATTCACACAGTTGATTGTCTACCTTTTTTTTCATTCGTCAATCCATTAATATTCCATACTAAAATCCGTATTCCTCCTCACCGCACTCCTAATGTCGGTATTCGGGGTGTCCCTGTTGTTGTGGTCCAATTGATTGTTGGTCGTGGCGTTGATTGGTCCGCCAGTATGGCACCTCAGTGTCTACGTCCGTCTGTAGGATTTGTTTCCCGTCGACGTATAATTTCGACCCTCTTCACGTTACAGATCTGCCAGCATCTTTCGCGTTCTTGAAATCCTGCATTAGTCGTTTCCTCGCCAGGTAAACATTTCTCGGTAACTGGTCCTTCACACCGTACTGCGAGATTTTCAGTTTGCCTCCTATCACAGTTGATTTAACAGCCTCTTTATCAGGGTAGTAATTAAATTTCGCTACCAGGGATCTTGTAACTCCAGGTCTGGCTCTTCCCAATCTGTGAGCTCGGTCAAAGGACGAGTTGCGGTAAGATAGCGGGCGGTACTACCCTGACCTTCTATTGTCAAGCCGCTATTATGTGGAAGCTCTATGACGCTGTGCGAAACAGCGGAATCCCCATGTCTAAAAATAAATGACACCGGTTTGAGGTTAGGCCACTCAAAACGAATTCATGTGGGTATACTGTACTTACTGTGGGCCCGGGAGGCGTAGCCTTGGGTGTTGCCTGTTCACGGTTTCCATGAGTAGATTTGTAAAACCGCCCTCTATACATCGTGGACAAATCGATCACAGTATGTCTATATCATGCGCACATTCACCCTGAGCCCAAACAAATTGTTAAACAGATAATTCTCTTGTTTGGTCCGACACACAGTTCGCATTTCACCTTTACAAATGTGGCACCCATGCTGACAACAGTCGATCACTCAAAAATTATATAAATCGGCTTCTCCGATGCTTTCAACACAATAGATTTGAGTGAAAATTGACAAATAAAAAGTTTTGGTTGACTTGAAGGTAGAACAGTTATCCAACGACAGGTATACATGTACACTGTAACACTGCCCACATGTGCGCGAGTATTCTTGTCAAATTACATCTATAATCTATAATTTTAATTGTCAATGAAGACATAGAAAAGTTCTATTATGCTTCACAATTCGAAGAAAAAATTTGCAAGTATTTATGGACACGAAACAATATTCATGTTAGCGACATGATTCGAACTCACAAAACTCTATCGTGAGTCACCGAAGCATACGAACTTACCACACGGCCACTGGCGCAATCGCTGTTTTCAGTGACATATTTGGAATGTCAGGTTGTGAAAAACAACGAATTGATTTTTCAATTTTTATCAAAAAGCACTTCTTGAACCAAAATGAAATTAACACAAGTGGAGCATGATTATATAATAACGAAATTAATATCAGAATGAATTTGGTTTGCGAGGTGTTTTTTCCGGAATTTAGGAAAATACTATGGGAATTCCCCCCAAAAAGTGAAAAAACGGTCATCTTCACGTTTTTACATCCTATTAACATGCACATCATGCATAATATGGGGTCTCGTTTTCTCGTGTTTTACCAGCCATTGTTTTACTTTGAAATATTAAAAGTTGGCAGTTTTACTGCTAAAATGAAAATTCTGTTTCTTAGTGCAACACATATAGGACAGAAATCCATCTTACTGCAACTCGTCCATTCATATCCTAAGCATTTTCAATCTCCAGTGTGCTTTCAATACAGTTTTTAGCTACCAGCCCGGGATCTTCAGTATTTTCCTCTGGTATACCAAAGAATAGCAAGTTGTCTCGCACGGAGCGAATTGTCAGGTCTTCTAAGGATTCTTTTAGTTGGTCATAGCAAACAATAACTAAGAGCTGTTTTTCAGATAATAAAATAGCAATATTGATGCTTTCAATGAGAAACGTCCATTTATGCTGCATATTCAATAATTAAAATCCCATATCTCTTAGAATTTACAAAATACAACACCTGGTAACCTGTTGCCGTGGCATACATATTTGTATACCTATTTGTTTTAACCCTAAAAGGCCCCCCTTCCTAACTTTCTGCACTATCTCAGGAACGACAAATAATGGAGAGCTGAAACGCCGTGACTTTATAGCTTATAATATTGGAGTCATTTTGAGCCTATTTGCATAACCCTCTGAGCAGAGGATCATCGGTAAATTCAAGATGGCGGCCACGTCGTGGTACCAGAAAAGTGATGTTTTCGTCATATTTCTTGGAAATTACTGCTTTTCCGCGATGAAAAGTGGGCAAAACCTATTTTATTTCACATCACATGAATATTTACTAATTTATCATGCCATTTTGCAGAGAAAGTGCATAAATAATAAAAATAAAAAGTCTGACCGAAAAATCGACCAAAAATGCCGTTATTGAAAATTACGTCACTGCGACGTCATCAAAGTGGCCATCTGGGATTTTTGTTTTTACTTTTTGTGGTAGCGCTTGACCCAAGGGTATAGTTTGGTAAGTTTCAGCTCCCTACCTCAAAGGGTAAACAAAAAATATAATTAGGTGGGGGGGAGGCATTTCGGCTCCCCCAGGCCTGGGCAGGTCCCAAAATGTCCAGATCAGATAGGGTTAAGTAAACATTTTTTTTTCAATAAACTAACTTTTATTTAGTGCACATAATACAATAAATTAGCAAAATGATAAGATACAAATATATCAGACTTATAGATCTGGAAATATTCCAACATGACGTAAAAAAACGGAATAGATTCTACAACCGCTTAGCGTATTTACATGTGGTCGAGAGCATTTCACTGAAACCGACCAAGATCCAGTTGGGGCTCCCGTGGAAGAGACCGCTCTGACCACCATCTGTCTCTCGCTGTACGATGAGCTCCATTTATTTCCATTATGGTCATCTAGATCTGCACTTGCTGGTCCAACGTTTGATGGCGTCATTTCCAATTCGAAAAAATAAAACGTTTTCTGTACTGATGCATATATTCATATCCACATTTGCAAGGAAATATGAAGATCAAAGCACAATTAAGCGTACTGACAAGACGTCATATGACCCTACAGACAAATATACTGACTGCATATTTCCAAAAAACATCACAGGAACGGAAATTGACCTCAGATTCTGATGATTTGTATCCCAGCCGCACTTTTGTCGTAGGTATTCATGTGGATATGACCACCCATCCCAAGCACCAGTTTGAGCGGTACTAGAAACAAATAAAACAGAGATGGTGTATTAGCCCTTTCAAGTCATCTGATTGAAAATGATGAGCCATGTGACCGGCAGATAAAACAACGAGAGGGTATTTATAGAATACATGTTTGAGAACATGTTTTACTGTTTTACATTTTTGTAATGATATTTCTCTTATTTATGAAGCACCGAGAGATCCCTTGGGACTATTAACGGTATTCAAATAGGGTCTAGAGCAGGAACAGTTTAAAAATGTACATACAATATGCAACTATCTTTCATGTTATCAATCTTTTTTGCTTGGTTGAATTGTGTTCTGCTGTCGGGGACCGACCATTCTTAGCATATATTGTGATAAGGATAAATCTGTACATCTGTACCTATAACACGATACAGGTGTGCGCGTTTACGAAATCGCTTGTGACATTTTGGATGTTATGGATACAATGTTGGTTGCTGGGGAGAAATTATAGGGAATATACAATGGGAGATGCAAAGTCCGTGATTACCATACCAAAATGATATATGTTCTAGTTCTCACTGGTGGGAAAGGGTGGTGAGAAGTCAGAAATGGATATTTTAGGTTATTACGTCCTCAAATTTGATATGGAAAATTACTGTCTTTATTTTCTCAAAGCAATAAGAAAATTAAGACTTGATTTAGTTGAATGAAAACGTGGCAGGTCATCCACAGTGTCAGTCAGATTAAATGTCAATTCTCCAGACGTGTATAAAACTTGGCAACAGTGATGTATCATTTAGACTTATACGATCTGTCTCCAAGAAGTTTGATATTTATCTTCTTGTACTGAGTGTGTGACCTACTGCTGGCTATTGTTTTGATTGTGATATACCTGTACCATTGGAACTTGGTGTGATTGAATAAAATCGATCTCGGCTTCATCTTCTGATTTTCTCGCTTCCATCTAGATCTTACCTGCGAACAGTCGTTTTATTGGTTACAAGGAAAACAAACCATTGAGTGACGACGCTGGCCGTAACAACGTAACTAAAACTCATTAAAATGTCTCATTGGCGCCCAACCCAGAGCCAGTCCTAGTTCACGAATTACAGACAATTGCTAACGGGGTGACAGCTTTGGTGAACTCCATTAGAGAAGACAACGCCAACAGCGAAAGTAAACTTTATCAACGCGATAGACTGCGAGATCGCGTTTTCGCCATCAGGAAATGTGATGGACTGATTCCCGCTGACGTCAGAGAATGGCTGGATGAGTGCCAACTTGCTTGGCAAGCTTTAGAAGACGTCTCCGGGAGTTCTGCGTACATCGCGTCGTGGACTACGCTAGGAGCCCTGCATAAAGGCCATGAAGTACATTGAAGAACAGACTTCAATGTTTAGAACTGTTATCTACTATGAACATGTGCGCGGAACATGAACCTATGGAAATTGGCGCTACTATAGATCCAATACAGCAATGTTTGGAGGAGATGAAGAAGACAAATAGGGATATGGAGGAGCAAGGAAGGCTGTTATCATCTAAAATAACTAAGTTGGAGCAACAACAGTCACACAC
>JAVTVY010045355.1:0-20391 GCA_036873755.1 Hanleya hanleyi
ATTTGGATATTGTTGCTTGTAGAATCTAACAGGCTTGCATTAACTCGCATGTTAACCAATCCCGAGCACGCTTGATAGTGCTTTGAAGGGAACATTGATGACAAAGAATTATTGTTTGGCTCAGTCAAATTAGCCGGCTCGCTTTTCATGTGGCTGCGGTCCCATATGTGGCCGCGGTCCCATTTGGCACCATAATACGGGTAGATATATGGACTGATCTTTTGATGTAAACATTGGGGTAAATGGACACAGTGAACCTATCTCCCCTCCCCGACTGCAAATGGATGAGTCCAGATGTGACCATGATGTCATAATGCTATTAAATATCCATGGTATGGGCGCTTAGAACACCAAATTCAATTGAAATACGTAAGATCCTATATAGCGACATGTACGACTGGGGAGCATTAATAGGATATTAATTTATTAAGATTGAGATCATCTGTATCTACCAGGGGTTTAGCGAGCATGGCGAGACACTCGTACTTTGGACCAGCTCTTTCAAATTTAGTCAGGCCAACATTGGAAAATTTTAACATGGGAGAGATATGGAAAATGTCTGGGAAGTAGCCTGTTCAAATGTGAATTTGGACAGGCAGATTTTATATCCTGGCTAACATTCTGTTTACTGCATAAAATCATTTACAGTCAATCAGACTTTTAACTTCTTGTTTTCATGGACGAGGTGCATATATACCGTTTCAAGTTTCTTGGGACCGGGTCAACGAGGAACGTTCTGCCATTCGGGAACACAATGGGTGACTGGGTCAGTTTAGCCGACGTTGACGACTTTGGAGGGGTAAACCAGGATTTGTTCCCAGATTGTCTGAAAGATGTAAGTAAAGGTTACATGCATATAGTTTACAGAACGAAAAATGTACCCAACTACTAATTTGTTGATCGTCGCAATTTCCTACTTGGATACTTTCACCATATCAAGGATTCATAGAAGTCCAAATTTTTACTACCCAATACAAAATATTGAGTTTTTGTTATGCTCAAATTGAGTTTTTCCAAGTTTTTACGGCCCATCCACAAGCTGATATTGAGTTTTTGGATATTATTACCACCCTACCAATTAAGATATTAACAAATAATTTCAGTAATACTGAAGTCAAACACCACATAAACCCACAAACTGTCAACAGGTCTGGCACACGTTCACCTCTGATACATTTCACTGTAAAATCCAAATATAACTAGAGGTTCCGCTTTGACCCTTGAGTTGCCGCTCTGGCATGAAGCCTATGCTGGTTGTTTTTTTAACAAAAACATACGTCTCCCCCATCCTCCCACCCTGCCTTGAATGGGCACATTATTTAAGGGAAAGTGCTATAAAATGAATGCAATAAGTATCTTAAACAAAGCTGCGTATCTAAAAATATTAATTACAAAGAAGCTATACAAGTAGATGAACGGATGGACAGACACCGGACACGGATGCATGCAAGTGAGGGGGCTATCCCACTGAAGCTTCCATCCAAGTGGGGTGAAATTCCGTCCAGTAGTTCTCAAGATATCTTGCAGACAAGGCCTGTATATACATGTACAAGTATATGGACGGACAGACGGACACCGGACATGGATGAATGCACGTACATACACCAAAACCTAATCAAATGAGGGGGCTATCCCAGTGAAGCTTCTATCCAAGTTTGGTGAAATTCCATCCAGTAGTTCTCCAGATATCTTGCAGACAAGCCCTGTATATATATGTACAAGTAGATGGACGGACGGACACCGAACACGGATGAACGCATGCACACACACCAAAACCTAATCAAATGAGGGGGCTATCCCAATGAAGCTTTCATCAAGTTTGGTGAAATTCTGTCCAGTAGTTCTCCAGATATCTTGCAGACAAGCCCTGTATATACATGTACAAGTAGATGGACGGACGGACGGACACCGGACATGGATGAATGCAGACACACAAACCAAAACCTAATCAAATGAGGGGGCTATCCCACTGAAGCTTCCATCCAAGTGCGGTGAAATTCTGTCCAGTAGTTCTCAAGATATCTTGCAGACAAGGCCTGTATATACATGTACAAGTAGATGGACGGACGGACAGACACCGGACACGGATGAATGCACGCACATACACCAAAACCTAAACAAATGAGGGGGCTATCCCAATGAAGCTTCCATCCAAGTTTGGTGAAATTCCATCCAGTAGTTCTCCAGATATCTTGCAGACAAGCCCTGTATATACATGTGCAAGTAGATGGACGGACACCGGACACGGATGAATGCACGCACATACACCAAACTTAATCAAATGAGGGGGCTATCCCAATGACTTCCATACATTAATGATTTTGCCTAAATTAAAGATGGCCACCCATCCTTCCCGCCACTCAAAGGAACCGATAATGGCTATTCATTGCAAGTCTCTTGATACATCAATGCTGTATACCAAGTTTCGTATAAAACGCTTAAATGGTATCAGAGATATACATCCAATCAGGTCCAGATTCAATAGGGTTCTTGGTCACGAGCAATTGGATGTGCACTGCAAGTTTGGTGTGCCTAGGGCAAGTCATTCTAAAGATATCTTGGTAACGAGAAAGCTGCGACGGTTTTGCTTAAATTAAAGATCCACCCAATCGGGTCCAAATTCAATAGGGTTCTACATGTAGGTCACGAGCATATGGATGTGCACTGCAAGTTTGGTGTGCCTAAGGTAAGTCATTCTAAAGATATCTTGGTAACGAGATAGCTGTGACGGTAAGACGGACAGATGTACATGACAACGACAATACCCTTCGGCCAAATTTCGCTCGGTCGAGGGTTAAAAAACAATTTTTTCCATTTTTTTTTTTTTACTTTCCACGTTTTTGTATTCGGCGGGCCTGCACTCCAAAAGGAAACATGAGGGTGAGACTCACAAAACCCCTCGGCTTTCCACAAGCAATTGAGAAATATGCCGAGATTATGCAACATATCATGGCTATATTCGCTAATCATGTGGAATTCCGTCCAGTAGTTCTCAAGATATCTTGCAGACAAGGCCTGTATATACATGTACCAGTAGATGGACGGACGGACGGACACCGGACACGGATCCGATGAATGCACACACACCAAAACCTAATCAAATGGGGGGGCTATCCCAATGAAGCTTCCATCAAGTTTGGTGAAATTCCATCCAGTAGTTCTCAAGATATCTTGCAGACAAGGCAAGGGGACGGACAGACATCCATCCAGACATCCATCCAACCAGACAGACAGACAGCACAAACACTAGATGTCTCCCCCAACATAGTTGGGGAGACATAATGAGACTCACAATTTAGTAGCTGTACCGAACACGGATCTGCAGATATAACTTGTACATACAACTATATATCACATCCGAAAAGGGTATAACTCCATAAAATAAAACAATTTTTTTTGTAGGCATATACAATACAACTGGATAAAAAAGTTTCCCCATAGTTTGGTAGCTGTACCAAACACAGTTAATTAGATATAACTCGTTACATTCAAGCATATATCACAAAATCAGAGATTATTGCACCTGAAAAGGGACATAACTCTGTAAACTATAGGCCGAGTGGGGCCATTTTCGTTATGTGTCTGACTTATAACTAGATAAATAAGTTTCCAAAATTTGGTCACTGTATCTCAAGTGGCTTTGCCTAAAATGATTTGGTCACTGTATCTCAAGCAGTTTTGCCTGACGACAACACCGTGAGGCCAAAATGGCTGAGGGGTAAAAAAGTGGTCTGGCCAGGTATTTTGGATGAGAAATGGTACATGTCTTCACAATGTACATTATTATTTTAAGTAAACCCAATAATGATAACAGTACACCTATCTACCTTTCCACTGTACCAGTCTGCTCATGTATTTCATTGTTCAATCCCAATTCTAAATAAATTCAATTGAATGAGTAAAGGTCTATTGTGCATCCACTTCAGATTGGTTCGACCCGTTAGATAGAATATTTTGCTATATTCGTCAGTTTGTCGGTTTGATTTCACGCTGTGATGCCTCCACATATTAATACCTATGATGAAGTCACTGTTGCCATTTTCTAATAACACCAGCATTTTGATTGGATATTTACACCTATTGTAAGCGCGAGGAAGTTCCATAAAAGGCGAAGGAAGCATCGGCATTTTAACATGGGAAGTACATCTGGGTGAACCTGGTGATCTCCGGGTATCTCATAACCAGCACTTAGGACTGAAGCTGGATATAGTTCCGTCGAATTGACGAGGGCCAGGGGAGATAATTGAACTGTGCAACTCGTAAACGCCTTTTGACCACGTTCAATTAGGTCTCCGCGCAATTTGATGAATGGGTGAGGGCGAGATTACCTGGGGCATTAATAACACACTGCTTACGAGAATAAAAACAGAACCGGCACCGGCTCCGGGCACGTGGCTTATACAGCATTGCTTCTATGGTGTATTGATCAGGCGATGAAATAACGCAGCTCTTTGTGTCCTGACGATACTGCGACGAGGTTGTTTGAATCGGGTTAACTCGACATCCTTTAATCCCGATACAAGTGATAGAAAGTGCTTCTCAAGTGCAGTCATATTTTTTTTTTATAATCAATATGTAGTCATACATACAGAAATCGGTCTTTATAATGTGAAGAAAAATATGCCACCAATTTGCAAAGATCAGGGAAATAATGTACATATTTCTTAAGGCTGGAAGTCTTAGTGCATGTCAGATATCTCAGCATTTGCTATCGGAATGTAATATAACAAGAATTATATTATGGCTTTTTTCATACCAGAAATACAGACCAGATATTGGTTTCTAATTATGTTTCTCAGTTAAAAAAGACTTATTGTAAAAGCTTGTAAATCATATATGAAATAATAGTAGTAATATTACTCTTATGTAAATATATCAGTCATAACAAATATATACCATAAGGCAAAAAAAACTCTAGTTTCTGGTCACTTGCATGTCAGTTCAAACTTAGACGCTTTTTTGGGGCAAAATTGCAATTAGGAGATACATGTGGAAGTCATGTGGCTCTGTCAGTATGTCGGCACCTCTTCCCACTTCCCTTATATGTGTTGTAATGTACATGTACATGTAGCTCCCATGATCAGCAATAGTTATCTTCTCTGGATCTAGAACTCTTCTTTTTGTGGAAACAAAAGTTGAACATGGAAACTAAAGTTGAACATGGAAATGTTCCCTTTCATAGCTGTTTACATTCTGTTGTGGTTGGCAGAAATTCTGCTATCAGTAGAAATAATTGAAGAAGAGAAAGGTATTCAACCATTCAGCTTTGCAGAAGGACTTCCAGAACAGATATAACTGTATCTGATTTCTTTGTTAATTTCCACCTGAGATGTCTCAAGACAGTCGATACATTTTTTTTTACCGGAACAAATATAGACAGATACATGTAGATACTGTATCATGTCAACTAAGGTTGGAGATCAAATTAAAGGGAACTTTCAGACAATACAGTCATCAAACTGTTTCTGAAATGTTTTGGAAGATTCTTTACTGTTTTTCTCAGTTCACGAGTAATAAGCTGGGACCAGTGAAGGCCTAATGTGTCGGAACACCAAGCCAAATGCTTTTGACATGCTTATTTATGGAAGCACATCAGCACAAAGTAGGACCCTCCATTGAAGAGTTTATTACACGGATATTCATGGTATATCATGGTTTCATATATCATGGTTTCATATATCATGGTTTCTGGATGTTGAGGGTTCATTTATTCTTTTGCCATATATAAATTAATAATTTGTTTGTTTTTTTCTTTTTACGTAGTGGCTTTGCATAGGAATAAAAAATATTCAAAATAATAAAAAAATATAAATATAAATCACCACACCAATTATTCACAGTGGCCTTCAACAGAAACAAGGGGGAGGGGGGGAGGGGGTGGTGTTCGGCCAAATATACCCAGCCCAAAACCCAGACTTATCAACCATTTTAATCATTACTTTTTCACACACATTTCCCCCCCCCCCCCAACTTAAAAACAACTTTGCAAACGCAAAAAAATCTGATCCATGTATCTGCATGTAACACCTGAGTCTGAGACACAAAGATCTGATCCATGTATCTGCATGTAACACCAGTCTGAGACACAAAGATCTGATCCATGTATCTGCATGTAACACCAGTCTGAGACACAAAGCTCTGATCCATGTATCTGCATGTAACACCAGTCTGAGACACAAAGATCTGATCCATGTATCTGCATGTAACACCAGTCTGAGACACAAAGATCTGATCCATGTATCTGCATGTAACACCAGTCTGAGCCACAAAGATCTGATCCATGTATCTGCATGTAACACCAGTCTGAGACAGAAAGATCTGATCCATGTATTGTATGATCTGCATGTAACACCAGTCTGAGACAGAAAGATCTGATCCATGTATCTGCATGTAACACCAGTCTGAGGCAGAAAGATCTGATCCATGTATCTGCATGTAACACCAGTCTGAGACACAAAGATCTGATCCATGTATCTGCATGTAACACCAGTCTGAGACACAAAGATCTGATCCATGTATCGGCATGTAACACCAGTCTGAGACACAAAGATCTGATCCATGTATCTGCATGTAACACCAGTCTGAGATACAAAGTAAGATAATGGAATATCCATTGAATGTGGATCAACAGAAGTCACAAATTAAGTTAATAATCATGTCTAGACACCAGGAGCTACATACTGACTGAATAAAATATGGCCACAAAAGAAACTTGATAAAATGAATAGCACGATTGAGTGCTACTATATCTACATCTGTCATCAGGTTTAATCATCTAAATATTTCTCTTTGACATCATTTGATAAATTGAATTATGGGAGAAGTACATGACATGTCAATCATCTGAACTCCGGTCTATCTGAACAGCTTTGGAATTGCTATAAAGAATTGGGATAAAGACCACCCTTACTGCTTTGAGATTTAATCGAGGTGCAGTTGAGGTGGATTTGCGGACAGGTTTACCTGAATATTATGAGGTGTACTTGAATATTACGAGGTGTACCTGAATATTATGAAGTGTATTTATGGTGTACTTGAGCAATATTCAAATTTGCAAATGTTCACCTTTAGTGAGGTGTATGTATACCTTGGTTAGGGGGGGGGGGGGAGATTTGATTTCATGTCACAGTCAAGGTTATTTCACTCATATGATGACAGCCAGTTTGAATGGTGGAGGAAGCCGGAGTACCCGTGGAGAACCACTGCCCTTAACTGGCAAACTTTCACACATGCACCAGCAGAGCTCAAACCCATGCCGGTTGAAGGAGTTTGAGGCTAGCGATCACCAGCGATGTGCCTTAGACCACTCGGCCACTGAGGGCTCCTGTACCTCAATGAGGTGTAGCTATCTGCCTCAAGCGTGGTGTCGCTGAGGTGTGCTTGAGGTACATCTATATTCAATTCTACAAATTCAGTACCTTCATTAAAAACATGTACCAGGCATATTTGTATTCTCATTTCCAGTGATCACCTCTATTAGAAGTTGATGGATCCACATCCTCCTCATACAATAAAATGTTTTTACAGTAGGCCTACCACTCAAAAGTTTACATGTACCGCGGAAGCAAAAATTGTAAACAAACCCACACATTTGAAAGCTTGAGCTATTTGGTTTCCCACATGTAAGTCAATCACGCAAAGTAAGCGTAGCAAAAATCGGAACGTTCCAATGGAACATTTGCGTCCAGTATTGGATGCAGCCACGTTCCATTTTCAGCTACTGGAACGTTCCACATTAGATGAACGTTCCCCTTGAATGTTCTGTACAGAGGAAAAGTTCCTGCCGAACGTTCTGGTTTTAGATACTACAAGTACGACCAGCAACTAACATCCACATAGGTCACATACTGTACGCGTACGGTAGGCGAAAGAATGGCGAAAGCTTTGCGTATGCGTGCGCGCAAGGTTCGGCAATGTACTTTCGCAAGAGCAAGTTACTTTCGTGAAAGTATGTTTCTTTTGCGTACGCAATTTTTTTGGCCGACAAGAAGCAGACAGTTTTTCGGCATCGGTGTTCGAGATGGCGACATTTGCGGGAAAGAAAATTATGTTGCTTGGCCTAGAACAAAACACGTCCTTATTTCCCTGGCTGGAAGCAGTGAGGCTTATAACACATTCAATTGTCATCTCTGCATTAGTTACGTTTTATAAACAAGAAATAAGAGTCCCCCCGCAGTTTCTGGACATAGGAATTCGACATTTGTAACTCTGTGAACTTTGGCCCTGCAAAGCTATCCCCCTGAAGAGAGCCGCACCACGCATCGCTGATAAGAGGACTTCGGCAGATGAATTGATGAATTAAAATACCGTACAATAACAACTACATGGCTTCTTGTCCCAAGGTTTTGTGTTGTAATCTGTTATGGTCAGCGTGAGACGTGCAGCTCTTTTGTTTGTAACCTTGGCTGTTTTTTTGTTTTGTTTTTTCACTGTTTGGTCTTGAATGAATGAAAGATTTTTTATAGTAGTGCGCCCATTATGAGCCGAGTACGTTGACAAAACAATGGAATAAAAGAACAACATTTCACGTAGGGTACATAGGTCTAATACCCATTACCAAGTAAGAGTATATTACTAATAACACTTTAAATTAAGCCTCTAATTAAGAAACTGAAACCCGTTTTGCGAGACATATTATATATAAAATGCCACATCTCTTGACATGGAATCGGGTGGGTCTAACAAAAGAAAGAAATAGTTGAGAAGATACTATATTATCCTGGATGGTATAAAAAAAAAAGATTCGTTCTCATCGAGGCGTATAAGGTACAGTACGAATTGCGTTAATGTTTACACTCGTTCCGTTCATTTTGCGGTCCGTTCGCGTTCATTTCGTTCTGTTTTGCGGTTTTTCCGGTCAAATGCGGTTGGTCACAATTCGGTTGTATTTCGTTCAAACTCCGTTCATCCTTTTGCGTTCATTTCGTTCATTCTGGTTCGTTCTCATAAATGTAAACGTGTGTATTAAATTACTTTGTCATATCGTTGGTCATATTCGCGGAGAACAGTTGTTGAAAATGGCAACTTGTCATTACACGGATTTCCAACTCCAAGAAAATAACGAAGATCGATCTTCATTATCCCCAGACTCACAGAGGTATACGTTTCTTCTTTCTATTACAATCAACTTTACATTAGATATAAAAAAAATAATTTTATATGCTCTAAGTCGAAATGAAATCTTTCACGACGTCTGCACGAAAGAGTGCTTTCTCCGAGGTCCGAGTGCTGCCAATAACAACAAGGTCAACAGCAGGGAACTGTTCGGTCTTCAATTCCACATTCCGGTTTTCTCGTGCCAAAAGTGAATGCTTTATGCAAGAATTTCTTCGATTCACTCTAGATGATCTGTATTATTATCTCTTATGAAGGCGACTGTAAAACTGTTGATAAAATTGGGCGATATGAGAAAAGAAAAAAGTTATTCAAAATAGTTTAATAATATTTTTTATCAGAATATTTATCTGATATATTCTTCTGTGCTATCCGTAAAATTATCTTGCATCTTTCTCTTTTGTTTTCACATTCGACAAATTTTTAGTATTATGTAAATATTTAGGAAGAATGGGCTAATAAGTTTCTCATTATCGGTACTTTTCTCCGTGATATCTACACAAGGGACAGGATTCCGCAACACAATTTGAGGATGAAAAACATATTATGAGAACGAATCTTTTTTATACCATCCAGGATAATATTAATTTAGTATTTTCTCAACTATTTGTTCTTTTGTTAGACCCACCCAATTCCATTTTAAGAGATGTGGCATTTTATATATACTGTTGTCTCGCAAAACGGGATTCAGTTTCTTAATTTGAGGCTTACTTTAAAGTGTTACTATTATTGTATTGGTAATATCCTATTACCTTGTAATGGGTATTAGATCTACATGTACCCCAGATGAAATGTTGTTCTTTTATTCCGTTGTTTTGTTACCGTAATCGGCTCATAATGGGCGTATTAGTACCAAAAAAAAAACAATTCAGTCTCCGGGACCGGGACCAAACTGTAAAAAAAAATACAAAACAAAAAAACAGCCAAGGTTAAAAACAAAAGAGCTGTAACATTTTAAAACACAAAACCTTGGGACAACAAGCCGTGTAGTTGTTATTGTATTATTTTGATAATCAATTCATCTGCAATCACAAATTCCGTAGACTATGGAAGTTAACGCTATACATGTAGGTGATCACACTTCGTACCGATGGACTACCAAAGTGCGTGGAGCGGCTGTTTTCGTGCAGGGGCATAGCTCTGCAGGGTCAAAGTTCGCACAGTTGACGATGTTAATTCCAATTCCAGAAACTGCGGGGGATTTTTATTTCGGCATAATTAATGCAGAGATGACAATTGAACGTGTTATAAGCCCCACTGATTCAAGCCAGGGAAATAAGGACGTGTTTTGTTCATAATTTAACTCGGGTGCAAACAAATCAACACAGACAAACCCATAAACCTTTAATTACACAAAACGGCAACATTTCACGACGTTTTATTGACTACTGATACATCTTTCACGAAAGACACAGCTTTCGGGAAAGATAGAGAGACTTAAAACTATGACACGAAACCACTCAATTTCTTGACGTCGAGCTTTCGCGAAAGCAGTGCGTGAGCTAACGGGAATCGTACGCGTACAGTATGCGAATCTGGGACTTTTAGTTTCTGGTCGTAGAACGTTCGGGTGCATCAGAACGTTCAGGTGCTTCAAAACGTTCGGGTGCCTTCATGCTGAACGTTCCTGGTAGGTGGAACGTTCCTGCCGAACATTCCGAGTTACTGAAACGTTCAACAGTGGGCATTCTCTTGTTCCACTGGAACAAAAATCGCGTTCTGATTTTTGCTACGCTCCCTAAGATGACTGTACGATACCACTTAATTCGGTATGCATATTCATTAGTACGGCGGCTCACGACCAGTTAAATGCTACAGAATGTCACAAAGCCAACATGTCTTACCTGATTCGAACACAATCACTCAGTAACCAGTGCCATGAACTGTTGTGGATGTCACAGATTCCCTGAAAAATATAAAACAAAACTGATTGACTAAAGATATACCCACAATCACTCAGTAACCAGTGTCATGAACTGTTATTGATGTCACAGATTCCCTGAAAAATATAAAAAAAAACTGATTGACTAAAGATATAACCACAATCACTCAGTAACCAGTGCCATGAACTGTTGTGGATGTCACAGATTCCCTGAAAAATATAAAACAAAACTGATTGACTAAAGATATAACCACAATCACTCAGTAACCAGTGTCATGAACTGTTATGGATGTCACAGATTCCCTGAAATATATAAAACATGAGATTGATCTAATCAAAACTCCTCGGCTTTCCCCAAGTGAATGAGACCCATGTGTAGTGTGAATTGGGGAAGAGATAGTTCTTTGTGGGATGATCAAGCTAAAAGTAATTTACAATTTGCAGTGTATGGATCAGTGTATGGAGTATAGAACTACCCATGCTAGGTGGTATTACATTAAGTGTGCTGTTTACTCCAACTTCACTGCTGAATTTGTACTGGTGTGTCATTTTAGATGGGCATCATGACTACAAGTAATTTAGTGGTCGCAATTTGGCGGCTGAAACCTATCGCGATCGGTTTTCCAGACACTGACTTTTGAAAATTGCAGGCGAGCTGGAAATGGTGTACCTGAATTTGGTAAGGGGAGCCATACAGGAGCTTTAAATAGCTCTCCTAAAATTATTAAGGCGAGCCAAGTGAAGGCTAATCAAATACCGTTTCTATTCATACAAGATCCACCACCTTGTGGTTCATGGATCCAAGTACAGATGAATATATAGAGAAATTTAACAATAATGTCCTTATATCTCGAGGTTTCAGACGGTTTTACCATTGACAGCTAGGCCTAGGGCTCTGGCTAATCAATGTAAGGAAAATTTAAACAAGTAGCATTTTTCTTGAAGAAAAGTTTTATTAACTTCAACTTTACACCGGCTCAACACTGAACAGTACAACTCACTTCAAATATTACGGTCGCCGCTTGCCCACGAAAACGGGGGTCTGTATAAAGTTTGTCGCTGTGTATGGCGCACATCGCGCACCAAACTAGGGCCACTTTACCGTCATCGGTTGACTGGAATCGAATTAAGCCAACAGTATTCCACTTCAAAATCGTACTGACGTTAACAGTTCTTTTAGATTCCTTCTCCATGATTAATAGAACGTCGTCGCGACCTGAGAAAGTTCAAAATTTGCTGTAGTTCGGGAGGGAAAAGCCGCTTGGGCAAAACCGTCATAGAGGGATGCGGGAAGAGACGAGTATCTGCATTGGTCACTGCTACTGCTAGGTTGCCATTTTCCTGTGAGCCAATCAAATTGACTGATAAATATGGCTCTCGGTTTCAACTTCCTGTCTCTCGATTTCAACTTCCTGTTTCAGTTCGCGGTTCTCGGCAGCGGCTATTTGAGGATTTTGACAACAGCGGACATAATAAATAAACTGCGTAGGTATTTAACGAGGTGCGCGGAATTTAGCGTACCTTATTTTGAATTTGGCGCGTCATGGTGCGCGCGCGCCATCGCGCGCCTCAAAAGGCAGTGTCTGGTTTTCCCTAAAATCAGTAACAGATGAACGGACAGACGTACACCATGACAATACCCCAAGGCCAAATTGACTGAATAGTAAAAAGGGGCATAACTGTAAAATAAGAACTGAGACAATTAAGCTGTACCGAACACGGATCTGCAGATATAACTTGTACATTCAACTACAGATAACGAAATCGGAGATTACTACATCCGAAAGGGGCATAACTCCGTAAGCCGAGGCGAGTAATCCTTTGTTGGCTTGCAGAATACAACAATATAGATAGTTTTCCAAAATATAGTAGCTATACCGAACACAGTTCTGAAGATATAGTTGGTTATAATCAGGCATAGAGGACAGAAATAGAAATTAATATATCTGTAAAGGGGCAGAACTCTGTAAAATATGGACCGAGGGGAGCCACTTTTGATAGGCGTCTGACTTAGTACTCTGTAAAATAAGAACAGAGACGAAAATAAGCTGTACCGAACACGGATCTGCATATATAACTTGTACATGCATTCAGCTACAGATAACAAAATCGGAGATTATTACATCCAAAAGGGGCATAACTCCATAAACCGAGGCGAGTAATCCTTTGTTGGCTTGTAGAATACAACAATACAAATAAGTTTCCAAAATAAAGTAGCTATATCGAACACAGGTCTGCAGATATAGTTGGTTATATTCAGGCATATATAGGACAGAAATAGAAATTAATATATCTGTAAAGGGGCATAACTCTGTAAAATATGGGCCGAGGGAGCCACTTTCGATAGGTGTCTGACTCGGCACTAGATAAATAAGTGTTGAAAATATAGCAGCTATACCGAACATAGTTCTGCAGATATAGTTGGTTACATTGAGGCATATAGGACAGAAATAGAAATTAATATATCTGTAAAGGGGTAGAACTCTGTAAAATATGGGCCGAGGGGACCAACTTTCGATAGGCGTCTGACTCGGCACTAGATAAATAAGTGTTGAAAATTTGGTGGTTGTGTCTTAAGCGGTTTTGCCTAAAATGCGTTAACGGACGGACGTACATGGCGACGACAATACCCCGAGGCCAAAATGGCCGAGGGGTAACAAAACTGATAACTTCATACTATATGTAGCAAATTGGAGTCAATAGTAAGTTGACAAATGTAGAAGAACTGCAGCTTAATACAATACTGTGTATGTAACCTTGTACCTACAATCATATACGTATATATAACATGTGAATATGAATTCTTTCATAATTCGAAAAACCTGCAGCAATTGATGGTTCTATCTGAACCGATGCTTTCAAATAATGATCGATATTAAATTGTCCAATTTACTCCTTCACAATGTCGGGGAACTTCAACTGTCAAAATTACTTTCTCTTCACAATGTCGGGGAACTTTAATTTGGCGAATGTTAGTAATTTTGAGTGATGAAAACTGGTGTTTCTGTTGTTAAAGTTTAGACAATTTAAATATAAGGTGTAACAGAAACAGATGAATCGGTGACTATCAAGCACCATGATCCATTGACCATGGCCACCATCAAGTACCACATTCCAACTGGACTATGCTCACCATCAAGCACCATGATCCATTGACCATGGCCACCATCAAGTACCACAGTCCAACTGGACTATGCTCACCATCAAGCACCATGATCCATTGACCATGGCCACCATCAAGTACCACATTTCAACTGGACTATGCTCACCATCAAGCACCATGATCCATTGACCATGGCCACCATCAAGTACCACTTTCAACTGGACTATGCTCACCATCAAGCACCATGATCCATTGACCATGGCCACCATCAAGTACCACATTTCAACTGGACTATGCTCACCATCAAGCACCATGATCCATTGACCATGGCCACCATCAAGTACCACAGTCCAACTGGACTATGCTCACCATCAAGCACCATGATCCATTGACCATGGCCACCATCAAGTACCACATTCCAACTGGACTATGCTCACCATCAAGCACCATGATCCATTGACCATGGCCACCATCAAGTACCACATTCCAACTGGACTGTGCTCACCATCAAGCACCATGATCCATTGACCATGGCCACCATCAAGTACCACATTCCAACTGGACTATGCTCACCATCAAGCACCATGATCCATTGACCATGGCCACCATCAAGTACCACATTTCAACTGGACTATGCTCACCATCAAGCACCATGATCCATTGACCATGGCCACCATCAAGTACCACATTTCAACTGGACTATGCTCACCATCAAGCACCATGATCCATTGACCATGGCCAACCATCAAGTACCACATTTCAACTGGACTATGCCATCAGCACCATGATCCGCTGACCATGGCCCACCATCAAGTACCACATTTCAACTGGACTATGCCCATCATCAAGCACCATGATCCATTGGCCACCACAGCCACCTCCAATGCATTTCAACTGGGACTGGCGTATCTTGTCAAGCTTCATGATCCATTGACCATATGGCCACCATCCAAGTACCACATTTCAGCTGGACTATACTCTGTCAAGCTTGCCATGATCCATTGACCATGGCCACCATCAAGTACCACATTTCAACTGGACTATGCTCACCATCAGCACCATGATCCATTGACCATGGCCCACCATCAAGAAGCTGCATTTCAACTGGACCCTATTATGCCATCAAGCACCATGATCCATTGACCATGGCCACCATCAAGTACCACATTTCAAGCTTGGACTATATACTCACCATCAAGCACCACTGATCCATTTATTGCTGGCCACCAAATCAAGCCACCACATTCAACTGGATAGCCATATACATCCAACCTGTGCTGGGTCTTATACATGTTCCATGTTTCACTATCAAGGACCATAATACCACAATGGTCCACCACAAGGTACCATGTTCCATGACCAAAATGGTTGATAGTCATGAACAGATAGACCATGGCCCCCACCAAGCAGCATGATCCACAGAGCCAGGCCAGGTGGATCGTGTCTGCCATCAAGAACCATGATAGGCAACTATGAACATCAAGCACCATGGCCTATGGTCTTGGACAGGTGAACTGGCCACTACCAAGCACCATGTTTCACTGAACTAAGACTGAGAAGTACATTATTCTCTGCTTATCAGAGTCATGATAGGCAACTATGAACATCAAGCACCATGGCCCCTGGTCATGGACAGGTAGACTGACCACTACCAAGCACCATGTTCCTGGGGAACTAGGTCAGATGAACATGTCTGCCATCAAGAAGTATTCATAGTTGCCCTATCATATGATAGGCAACTATGAACATCAAGCACCATGGTCTATGGTCATGGACAGGTAGACTGGCCACTACCAAGCACCAAATTTCCACAGAACTAGGTCAGATGAACATGTCTGCCATCAAGAACCATGATAGGCAACTATGAACATCAAGCACCATGGCCTATGGTCATGGACAGGTAGACTGACCACTACCAAGCACCATGTTCCACAGAACTAGGTCAGATGAACATGTCTGCCATCAAGAAATGTTCATAGTTGCCTATCATATGATAGGCAACTATGAACATCAAGCACCATGGTCTATGGTCATGGACAGGTAGACTGGCCACTACCAAGCACCATGTTCCACAGAACTAGGTCAGATGAACATGTCTGCCATCAAGAACCATGATAGGCAACTATGAACATCAAGCACCATGGTCTATGGTCATGGACAGGTAGACTGGCCACTACCAAGCACCATGTTCCACAGAACTAGGTCAGATGAACATGTCTGCCATCAAGCAACATGATAGGCAACTATGGGCATCAAGCACCATGGCCTATGGTCATGGACAGGTAGACTGGCCACTACCAAGCACCATGTTCCACAGAACTAGGTCAGATGGACATGTCTGCCATCAAGCACCATGATAGGCAACTATGGACATCAAGCACCATGGCCTATGGTCATGGACAGGTAGACTGGCCACCACCAAGCACCATGTTCCACAGAACTAGGTCAGATGGACATGTCTGCCATCAAGCACCAAGATAGGCAACTATGGACATAAAGGACCATGGTCTGGTCATGGACAGGTAGACTGGCCACTACCAAGCACCAATGCACCATGTTCCACAGAACTAGGTCCGATGGGCATGTCTGCCATCAAGCACCATGATAGATGACTATGGATATCAAGCCCCATGGTCTATGGTCATGTACAGGTAGAGACCATAATCACTATCAAGCACCATGGTCCACAGAACTAGGTTTCATCAGATGGATCATGTCTGCCATCAATATGTAAATCTTTGCATTTCACCTTTAACTTTTTTTTTGTTCTGTCTGCTAACTGTATAAGCTCCATGTACATAAAATGTATTTTCCCAAAAATATATGCAATCATTAACTTGATTAATATGGTTGAGTAATATAATCTAATCATCAACTGTAACAATGGAGTTAATTGAAACATACATATGTCTGGACAGGGAATTTGAGGAATAAAATGGCACGGATGGCCTGAAGGCATTCACAAACTGGATTGGAGGGAAATCCTTCCATGTCGCCAGACTATGGTGAAAGCAGACAGAGACTTTTACCATTTAGATGAGAGAAATGGCCACTAAAAGCTTTTGAGAATTTCTATCTGGCACTAGCTGCAGGAACAATGTTCGACAGCAGATTGAGGCAGCCATCCGGCATGGTCTGGTACTCACAAGCAATTATCGTCGACTTTAATATCCGAGTTTGGTCCGATAAATTCGAAAAGGTGGGAGCAATCTAGAAGCAATCAAACCTAAAAGATAAGCAAACTCTGACCCCTGCCAATACGCTTCTTTCGGATTCCTTTGAGCTCTCACGCTTGCCAGTTATCGGGACTGCCAAGGTTGTGCCCACCGTCAATGCCCAAACACAATAGAGCGAGACTATTAGATTCTACTCAATTGTCTAACCGGGAATTTAACTGTCATCACCCATAGGCTCCAAAATTGAAGAGCTGTCCAACACAAAAGCCTTGAAATGGTCTCTGCGAGAATTCAATAAGGGAAATATCTCGCGATGGGCCAAAAACAGTGGAAGGAAGTCCTGTGTTGGAGAAAACATCTTCCTCAGTGTTCATTCTACAGCGCAATTATCTCGCTGGTGAGTGATGGTTAGTTGGCCAAACAATGTTTGATCCCAGATGCAACCTGCCAGTGATTTTTCCAAAATGAGAAATGGTGCTGCAATGTGGCTCAGTGCATCATGGTACGATTGATGTCACACTTAAGGTTGTTTCCCTCATATGTGACAAGTCAGTTTGGTTGGTGGACGAAGCTGGAGTACCCGGAGAGAACCACCGCCCATCGGCAAGTAACTGACAAACTTCCACACATGGACCTACATGTACAACATTAGGAAGCTAACATGGCCAACTGTGACTATGATTTTGCCACTTGAGCTACTTTCGTTCAGTGGTCTTGTTGCCTTGAAAAAATAAATTATTAAATTCTAAAATCGTTCCTTTTTCCTTTTTTCCACTTTCGTTCAAATATGTCTATTTTGGTACATGCGTAGAACATATTGTGCAGTAGATATAAGATTTGGATTTGTCTGGAACCCCTTAAGGCTTTAAGTTAGCTATTTACTGTCCAACACTCTAGACACTAATTAACTTGGACATTAGTTCTGTTTATTGGCTTGGATCTTTGGTTAGTTCTCATTTGTATCTTAGGACGCCCGAGTTAGAGTGAAATTCACATGCAGTTCACTGGCTATAAATAAACGGGTGAATTGCGACAAAACTATGCAATTCTCCCTGTCAGAGTGCCCATTTGCTGAAATTTGCTTTCAACACCGGTGAAAATTACCAAAACATTAAAACGGTACTCGGTAGTTTGGCATGTCAATGACCCGTCTTTACCAGCGTTGTCATGTCAACAAATGGTTAGAGGTATTGACAGTTATCGTCTCCTACACCGCTAACCTGATAAAATACCGGCAGTCCAATAACAATTACTGTTCCATTTATTTATCATTATACCCGTATGTCCCTACATGTAATGTTCAATGTCAACTTGATTGCCCGCAATCGTCACATGGATCAGACGAGAAGAAGTTGTTTGCTTTCTTCAAACTGGTTAACACGATGTACATTGTATTAGTCATGGATCTATGCACAAAAACAAAGAGCACCAGCACAAAATAGGCCAATCAAAATAATATGTCTGTGTCCATGCAGCTAACTTGCTCACATCCACCCTGAATTATACTGCTATGTCGTTTTTAAAAAAACACAAAAAATAGTGATAAAATTGGTTCTTTCTGTACAAAAGACCATTCATATTGACAATAAAATAAATTTGCTAAATATATATCTTGTGTGCCTAACTATATATCCTTCAATCTGGAACCTAACTAGAAACAGACATTTTGTTGGCCTGAACTGAATGCCTGCACACCAAGAAGATAATCTGCACACCAAGGATAAGTCATCTACTTTTCATGGAAATACTGCACCTAGCAAACAGACCAAACAGGGAGAATTAAATCTTTTAGACCAACTGAACATCATGAACTGAGCACCTGAACATCATGAACTGAACACCTGAACATCTAAGCGGAGCTATTTCCCGTAGCATGCTTATTTCTAGGGTCACATTGTCCCCACCGTACAAACTAATTTCAACATGATTTTTCGTGTCCTTGCATTATGAAGAGTGATATTCCACTGGTGTGCCCATCTCATTTTACTTCGGTGACATCTAAATTCAAGATGGCTTCCAATATGGCCGCTATTTCACGAAAAATATCAATCATGTACCTTATTCTCGACAATACCTACATGAAATGGAATTAATTGATACACGTATGTCTCATAGTATTCAGAGGCCTATATTCAATGTCTTTAACTAAATATAGGTCTTTAAATCATTAAAAAAGATCAAAAATGTTAAAATTTCGGAAGAAAAATAACACTAAGTAGCAATCGAGTAAGATGTGTTTTTGCAGAAATGTACACTTCTCTGTGATTCTAAAATGAACATGACGGGCAATACAGAAATGGCGAAACAATTACTACTAATATATTGGCAAGTCGTCCTAAACTTAATACCAATTCTTATTGTTATACCCAGAAAACACAGCTTCCAAATTTAGTCTGTCTAAGCATTTGAAATACTAGAATACAGTACAGTACACAACAGCCATGCAGTCTCAATAAATCTGTGAAAGTATCAGTATTCCTCATCTGTTTGTGAATCGGAGTCATCTGTATCCTGATCTTCTGATACGGGGTCATCGTTATCGGTTTCCTCTGTAGTGTCTACCACTTCCACATCACCCGACTGTGCTAATTGTCCCCCGCTACTTAGTAGGGGGGGAACTTAATAGAAACACCGGGGCGGGTGTAATTTCGTAATTCCGTGATTCCGTAAGGTTTTCTTGTCCGGACAATAACTCGAGAACGATTTAACCGATCAACTTCAAACTTGGGGTGTGCCTTGACATTGGCGAGAGGACGGTTGGGATTGTTTTCCAGCAATGTGCGTAATCTAATATGGCCGCCGTCAGCCATATTGGATTTTAAGCAGTTTGATCTTGTCCGGACAATAACTGGAGTACGATTCAACTGATCTACTTCAAACTTGGGGAGTGCCTTGACATCGGTGAAAGGACGGTTGAGATTTTTTTTCAGCGATGTGCATAATCCAATATGGCCGCCCTCAGCCATATTGGATTTTAAGCAGTTGGATCTTAGATTTTCTTGTCCGGACAATAACTCGTGAACGATTTAATCGATCAACTTCAATTTTGGGGTGTGCCTTGACATTGGTGAGAGGACGGTTGGGATTGTTTTTCAGCAATGTACGTAATCTAATAT
>JAVTVY010045356.1:0-21119 GCA_036873755.1 Hanleya hanleyi
CATGGTGTTTCATATTTCAATTTGTTTGCTGTGAACATACTAAACATACCCAGGACGGCTCCTCGGCCTGGGTATGATGTAACATTGGGGACAATAAACTGTATGAACATTGCTGAACTTGTTGTTATTCACGACCACCGCTATCCGATTGTATAATAAAGAACATATATTGTATAATACAGGACATATATGGTACAATACAGGACAGATATGGCATAATATAGCACAGATTTGGTATAATACAGGACAGATATTTTATAATACAGCACAGATTCGGTATAATACAGAACATATAGTGTATAATACAGGCCAAATATGGTAGATTTGGTATAATAGAGGACAGATATTGTATAAAACAGGACAAATATTGTATAATACATCACATATATGGGATAATTCAGGACAGATATGGTATAGTACAACCCAGATATGGTATAATAGAGAGCAATTATTGTATAATACAGAACATATATGGTATAATAGAGGGCAAATATGGTACAATACAGGACAGATTTGGTATAATACAGGACAGATTTTGTATAACACAGGACAGGTATGGTATAATACAGCATAGGTATGGTATAATTCAGGACAGATAAGGTATAATACAGCACAGATTTGGCATTATGCAGGACAGATATGGTCTATCTCAGCATAGATATGGTATAATGCATGACAGATATGGTATTATAGGAGATAAATATTGTATAATATAGGACAGATATGATATAATACAGGACATATATGGTACAACACAGGACAGATATTGTATAATACATCACAGATGTGGTATAATACAACACAGATATGATATAATAAAGGACAAATGTTGTATAATACAGAACATATATTGTACAATACAGGATAGATATGGTATAATACAGCACTCGTACTGATGACGTCACCGATGACAGCACAGATGCTGTGGACATCCCTTCAAATCGGGGTCTACACCCCGAGAGCTACAAAATGACATCTCCCACGAAACATTCGGACCAATAGTGGTCCATCTCTACTCCAAACACACCCCAACGCAGCCCCAAAATGACCACTTTACTTAATACACTCAACTACGCACGCGCAGATTGACGCGACTCTTCAAAAACAACACGCCAGTCTGACTCTATCCCACAAAAGCTTCACTTTGATATCTCCCACCACCTATTTGGACCAATAGTGGTCCATCTCTACCCCAAACACACTCTCACGCACCCCAAAATGCCTGCCTTCTATACTACGGCCAGACTGCGCATGCGCAGAATATTGAAGACGGCCGATACATTAGTCCAGTCGGATGCTCCTCCACGAGAGCTTCAAAATATGACCTAATACGACACCATAGGACCACTAGGGGCTCACCAAGACCAAAAAACGTCCACCCAGTATGGACCTATCCACTCAGCCAGTAGGCCTATGGGGCTATATACAGACCTACCCGGTACCTGGACTTTTCAAAAAATTTCACCGCTTAGCTCCGGGACCCTTAATTTCGTGTTTTTCGTGGCGAGAGGCAGACCGCATCACTGCCAGACCGCATCACCGCGGAGGAATACGTCGCCAGAAGTGCCGAAACTATAGTGCACTAGACGACCTCAGAGGTCAAAGGCCGTGAATGGCCGCTTCCAATACTATAACATGCGGCCTCAGACAAGAGTTATCTCCCCCCGGCAAAAGACGAGGCTTTTTACGCTTTACATACTACTTCGGTGTATTTTCACACGAAAGATGTGATACCATATTAAACAGAAGCTATCGTTGGTCGTCGGTTGTCGGTGTATCCCAGAGTTAACAAGACAGAGAAATATTGAATCAAAATAACATGAGGTACGGTCATCGTGGAACGATGTGCTACCATATTAAACAGAAGCCATCGTTGGTTGTCGGTTTTCGGTGTATCCCAGAGTTAACAAGACAGAGAAATATTGAAACAAAATAACATGCATATACTGCACATGAAGCACGGACATCGTGGATGGTTGTCGGTCGTCGGTGTGTAACCCGCACACTCCTCTAATAATCACACACATTTACTATTTAACATGATCGACGGTTGTAGGTAGTCGGTGTATGTTAGAGCACAAGGACAGTAACACACGCATGCACATATATTTCACCATTAAACAGCACTGGACACCTGATCCAAACACGATGTATCTTGTATGGGTGATAAATAATGTCTTCGCATATATACGTATAGACATACACACAGACGAAAGCACATATGTGTACATAATAAATATATATATACACACACATACACGTATACATTACGGTTGTAGGTATATATACACGTATATATGCATAGATCTAATTCATGGTATCATACATGACGGACTTACCAGATCAAGTTGCCTACATTGTAACTACACCGTTCAAGTTTTACATTTGAATGGAATGCGGACTGTTAATAAAGACGGAAAAAATTCCTAGGCGCGATGATGTAAGCGGGAGCATATCGCTGTCAAAATTGTGACATAACTTCCACTTTCGTGAGAGTCGTGATCTCTCTATCACGAAGGCATACCTCTCTGATGAGAATACAGCTTTTTAATGTGTTGTGTTGGTCACTTTCAGCTGGGTTGTTAACTTGTTTTGCTGGGATACTTAAAATTGTGTTTGATCGTCGCTACTTAGCTGAAACACTGGTGAACTCGACGTTAAACTTTAATTCTCTCTCTCTCTGTCTCCGCCCTTGTAAATATATTATCTCATTCTGAACACCTGTATGCCAGATTATAACAGGACTCGAACAAAGTCTTAGATATTCTAAATACAAATTCCCAAATAATCGCATCATCCGAACGCATGGCACAAACATACGTAGACACTTCTGTACTGGAATGGAAAATTCCCTTAGCTCGGTAAGATGAAATAATCAAAGCTCATTGTTATTTTATCAGCACAACTGACTCCACTCGTTTCTGTATTGTTGCTGATATACGTGTTCAGATAAAAAAATTTATATCCCACATATCTTTTGCCTGGTGCTTATATACTATAATCCGATAACCCACTGCCTTTTTGAACTTCAGGGTTTCAAAGATTTCTTGCGATAATCACTTGTGAAAGCTCACCTATAATGCATTTACCGAATTGTAAATTTGGAGTGAAGGGAAGTGATCCACAATTATTTGTGCATAGATGGCGCAACGGGATTCTAGCATGTTATCATCCGGGATTGGCATAAGTAGTCTCCAACACGTCTGCAAGGGATTAGGCGCCAACCAGACTTAACTCACGTCTGTTATCGCGAAGCAAGAAATTCCCATTTATTTATAGAAAACCCGCATCTTAGAACCACATGCCCGTGTTTCCGTATACAATAATTACCGAAATAGTGGATTATCTATCGTTCATTTGAAATACAATCTCCAAGCACTCCATGAGTTAAAAAAAATGTAGGCTATAGGCCTAGGTCTACCGTACTCATCTGAATAGCCAGAAACACTTTTCGATCAAGCCATGATCAGGCGATGTAGAATCGGCCATACACGATTAACTCACGAACGTTTACCAAAAAAAAGAGCCAGTCACAAGGTGTATTCCATGCCAGGAAGATCTAAGAGTGAAATATGTTCTTATCGTTTAGATTTCAAGATTATAAGAGATTCTTTTTAGGAATGCTTCCAGAATTTCCCAAATCTTTCCAGTTTCAACACGCTTTGTTGTTACCGTAATTTATTAATTCTTGAAGCCCGCCTAGTTAGAGACAGCATTTGAGAACAAACCGAACAACAGCGCTACTTTTATAAACGTACCTCTTAGCCCGTTTGAGTGTACACATTTTAGCGGATTTCGAACGCTTTTCTTCGGAATCTTTTCCTAAATTTTGGTTTTTTCCCTCCAGCGCTGGTAAATTCGTTTATGGACCGAGTAGAGTTTATTAATATTTAACTCTCTTCCTTCGTTTCAACGTTTTTGCTTTATTATCTAGATATTATGATGTTGTCAATGCCGAATTATATGTACTCAAAATTTCAACTTTGTTCGTCATATTCTCAGATTCACGGTCATGCCTTCAAGCTATTAAAAGTGGAACACCATGTTGAATATTCTACAATTATATGACTGTATATTTGATCTACAGATTGATATTGTTTTGTTGGTTGCTGTCACGTTGACATCAAAAGTAATACTGAGGCTGTCTGAACTCGGAGATCGGAGCATTGCTAAAAAATATGTCAAATATCAGTCCTGAGTCTCAGATATGTGATGTCAAATGATTCATTATTATGGAAGTGACACGAGCTGGTTTCCGGATGAAGTTAAGCAAAACCGAGTAAGATGTAATGAAATTCCATGCCTCAACTCCAATGCAGCACTACGGCACCCATAGTACTGTCCTGACATTGGACGTTAGTAAAGATTGCTGGAACTGTATCTCAACTCTGTGAAGCCACAACAGTACTGACTACTGCTTGAAGTACAAGTGGTAATTGTCATTCATGTGTTGGATAAAATGATTACCTACATAGGTGATGGCCATACAGGAGCATTTAAACCTGACATGATCAGGGGAGATAACCACAAGGAACATTTAACCATCTATATCTTTATATACCAATACACATGTAATTAACATAACATGAACTTTGGTTTATTCGACGAGCACAATATTATAAATCACAAAATACAATCTTCATATGTCACATGTAACAGTATGAATAATTTGTTTGTTCTTAGTCACTCTCTTCTCGAACTGTATGGCACTCAGCCATTTTGGAGAAGGGAGACTTGGGAAATTTCCCATTTCCGGTTTACTTTCAATGGCTTGTATATCATACTTTAATGGAGAATATGTTATGTTAATTACATGTGTATTGGTATTTAAAGATATAGATGGTTAAATGTTCCTTGTGGTTATCTCCCCTGATCATGTCAGGTTTAAATGCTCCTGTGAGTTATCTCCCTCAACCATCACACATTGGAGGTATGTCAGTCCTTTCCAGCACAATCAACACAACCTGGAGTACGTTTTCCTTGGATGATTGAATTCTACTTCAGAGATAGATTAGACTACATGTACTTCAAACAGTACTGTTATAACTTCACAAGTTGAACATTACTTAGAATACAATTCCAATATCTTTAGGTTATTACGGTACTTAACGTCCAAAATGCATTAAGATTCAGGATATACATGTACAATATACAGTACTGTAGATTAGTTAAATGTACTAAGCCACCCTGAATTCAGATATATACATTGGGTTGGGTGGGTGGGACTATTACATCTTACTCGGTTTTGCTTATGAAATCAGAATTTCATTGCGCACACTTCGTGTGCTTACAAAATTCTCAATTTCATATCGCAAAACCTCGTAAGATGTAATAGTGATATGTTCAAAGTCAACATTTTGGAAGTTGCTGTAAACTTTATCTTAGACCAAATATGGCCTAAAATCTGTGACTACTTGTCATCTTTAACCAGTAGCCCTGGACTATATTGCTAGATCCGTTTTATTTTATTTATTTATTATTTCTTTTTATTTTATTTTATTTTATTTTTTGTTATTTTTTTTTTTTTTTGTACTGAACATTCCTATGAAGATAATCAAGGCACAGCATGGGCTTCTGGGTGAGTGATGTTTGACACAGACCTCCAATATTGCTTGAACAATATGTATTCCGTGTTATCTTAGTTTTCAATGACAATTCTTAATTAACAACAATTCTTAATTAACAACACCGAGATTGGATCCTTGTCAAGATTCATCGCTCTGGACCCACCTCCTTGTGAGGTATTCTTAAGATAAATGTTAATCTTGCATGAATCTGGTGACTGTTAGGGATCTCAATATACAGCAGCAGAAGGACTGGCTGGCCCAATACTCATTTCAATATGCGGCAACAGAAAACTGGCTGGCAATGGAGCAGCAGTACTTAACTCAGTATTCTGCAATGAAAGAACTGGCTGGCAGGAGACAGAGTACCTTTGTTGGATACAATCTTATATCAGTCTCAATGAATGTGAACAGGTAAACTACACCGGCATTGCATGATAATGCACGAGGGGTATAATGAGATCCAACGACTTAATACATCTCCAGTATAGGGCATTACAATGTGAACCATGTAAATTATTGGGTTTCACGATTGAGTTCATCCTCTCTATATTTGTATGTACATTTAGGCTTTGGCAAATGAGTGAAGAAACACATCACTGAAGTGATCATATATTGAGGAAGAGAGATCTGTTCTACAGTATTTTCGACAGAGTTGGCCTGAAGAAAACAAATGTGTCCTTCATAGACAACAAAGCCACCAAAGTTTGCCATATTGGCTTGGAATGGGTTGATTAACTATACATTTCATCAGCTAGTTCTCGGCTTGGTGTGGAGCATTGCCAGCTGAAGCTGGCATCTGTGGATATTGTCCATATCTGGAAAAGGGAGATAATCTCCAATTAGTAGGACTAGACTGTAGTACTCTGTTAAATCAAGAGTCCAATACTATAGGCTATTTTCGGACTGATGTTTGGCTGCAGCAGGAGATCCGAACTGTTATCGTCCCCAGGAATAATATTAGATTAAAGTTTACAACACATCTTTGTGTACCCATTATATATCTCAACCCAGTTCATACATGCAGCTGAGCCGATTTATTTTATTTATTTATTTAATTTAAATGTTGGTATTGACAATCCATATTGGGTTACGTTTATAATAGTAACTGTAGAGCGCATGGCATTGACTATTCAAATATGCTGAAAGCATAAAGATGAATTTCCTGGACCCAATTCAGGGCACTCTGACCGACTCCACTGATATCTGTTGAAAAGAGTCGTCAGGTTTTAGCAGGGGGACTGCTAAAATGTCCTAGAATTTTCATGCCTAAATAGAATGTCAGATCTTTCACCTTTGGTGAATCTCAGTTGGCAACTAGTTATACCCATTAGGGTTATGGCTCATTCTAAACTCCCCACTGATTTCCAAGTTGCCAAATTGCCTGTGACAGGAATTTGATTCTGTTCCTAGAATTATGAATTTGTTGGGCTATATATGGAACTTTATCGACACACAGCATCAATGCAGTCAGTAGACTGGTAATAGTCCTACAAATATGAACAACAGGGGGCCTATATGTCAGATCACAAACCAAATGGGGGATCTCAAGTAACAACTGATGACTCACGATGTATTCCCCCACCAGTTTGTCCACACAAACAATTTAGTTATTTCTAATATTCCAAGTTGCAAGACTATTCTTAGATCCAAAATTCTGTGCGCCGAAGACAGCACAAAATGTGATGTTTGATGGGTTGTATGAACTATGCATGACAGCAAGTACCATATGTATTAGGATCAATTGTTGCATCCACAGGAATCTTGATATTCTTTATCTAGAATAAATTTAATTCTGGCTGACCAATTTGGAACAAGGGGAACAGCCCTGTGATCACCTGAAGTGAGTTTTCTCCCTTTAACGGATTGTAGAGCCTGTCGGCTTTGACTTTCACCTGAAGAGAAAAGTAAGCACATCTCCTTCATGAGATGCACATCACCTTGCGTTTCTTTTGGAACGCTGTGCTGGTGGATTTCAATAGGTTCATAAACGACAGGAAATCTGGAGGCATTATTCCTAGATAGCTGTGTCAGACTGTTTGAAATTAATTAATCGAATTCAATTCAAGTCAGATGACAGCCAAAAACAATATCAATTGTCTGCCCAAGTGCCACAAGTGGCCCAGTTCATTACAGTATTGTGTATATGTGATCACTGTCAATTGAATTTAGTAGCCTATTGAGATGGTCATTTTTACTGGCAGTTTTACACAGAGACAAATATTTAGCCGAGTACCCGGTAATAATAGTTATCCACACTAGATTTGTTCATATTAGCAATGTTCAGTGTGTGACTATAACCAGTGTGTTCAAGTCTATTCTGAATGCATGATAGCTCATTTGGCAGATTTATATATGAATGCATGCCCTGTGTCACAAAGTAGTAATTCTGGGTGCTGTCAGTAAGGTATAGATCCTTATAATATTTATGCACTAGCCATCCCTGCAACTATTGCCATTATATATGTCATATCAATCTGACAACCATTCTGTTGAACCTGAGCTTACTGCTCTGTCTTATGTACATGTGTGTTTTTTATCGTATTTTATATCTTTATATCTTTTTGTATCTTTATATGTCATGCCTTTAGCCTCCGGGCATAAGTGAGCAATAAAGTTTATTCTATTCTATTCTTTGGAACTGGCCAAACTAAACCAAGTCCATTACTGAAAGGCATGTCTGACTGAACAGGTATCTGGTTCATGCAGATGATTGGTAATTCTCAAATCTATCCATAGTAGAGATGGATATAGATATATTCATGCAGTTTGCAAAGTTATTGCAACATGTTATGTAAAGTAAACTGGGAGCAGCTAGGCTTTCAGTCTGATAGTTGGTAGGCCCTATCATGAAAATGACTACTATCAAACTATGAGAAGTATTCTGTAGTATTAGGGAAACTACAGAAATTTAAACAACTTGCATGTGTACTGTATACAGGTAATATGTCTGTATTTTAATTGCGAAGATTGATTTAATCAATGCAATTGCAATCTGTTGCCAGGGCACATTTATAGGACATTTTTACATATATTATTTGACCCAACAGAGAAACACCTAGGCTAGAAGTTCCCAGGTAATATTGTATATAAGTCTCAATCCATAGTTTTCAGAATTTGAATGGAATGAATCCACCCAGATGAGGGTTTAGCCTTAATAAATTAAGAATGGTGATTTCCTCACTTATTGTTAAGTATTAGACAATTGGAACTAGCAAGGACTATGGAGATTTTTCACAAAACTCGTCTTAGACCGCCTTGCACAATCACATCCATGATTCCCCTCTAGTTTGACCATCATGAACCAAGTGGATGGTCAATGTATCAGGCTTCATTGCATCATTGCATTATATTTATTATCATTTTTTATTTTTCATTGCATTACTCGAGAGCTAGGTTTAGATCTCACTGGCATTTCATTGCCAACAAATTATGAAAAAATTTACTCTGGTCCATTTATTGAGGGAATTTTTTAGAGCCCAGTAAATGACAGTAATTTCTGTATTGTTAGCTCTAATGAGCAACATCATTGGCATCATAGGCTCATTTTATATTCTACCCAATTTGGTGTACCTGGTACTATATTGCCACCGGATTATTCAATATATGTTTATATTATGAATGCCCCAGTTTTCGACACATCATGCTCGAACATGCGTCCTACGTCGTACAATCGTACTGACAGTGAACTATACCACTTCAGTGGAGTAGGATTCGCCAAGGATTATTATTTAGTCCTCGTCTGAATTAGTTTCGACGTTACAGGACAATAAATCATGTTCTCATAATTGAGAGACGTTTGGTCGTGGCGCCGACCATGCCGCTTTTCAGCGAAGGGGCGCTTGCATGGTGCTGCATAGCGTTTGCAATGTCAAAACCTGCTTCTAAACCCAAATCCTCGCAACATCGGGATTTTCCGGTACCAGAGCAGAAAGTTCTTCCATTCTAGACTTTATCTGACATTGTTATCAACCGATGGCTCTAAAATCTCAAGTCACTTGGATTTTTCTGAGCTCATTCAAATATGCTGGAAGCTTCATTTTGTAACCCCAAATCCTCGCTTATAGCGGGATTTTCCGGGTCCAAAAGATATCCAGGAAGAAAGTTTTCTTTCTTTCTTGAATTTATCAGTCATTATTATCAACCGATGGCTCTAAAATCTCAAGATAACCTTGGATTTTTCTGAGCGCATTCGATGATAGACACTGTATGGCACGAAGCCATTTTGGAGAAGGGAGACTTGGGAAATTTCCCATTTCCGGTTTACTTTCAATGGCTTGTGGGTAAAGTCGGGTAAGTTCGGACACTTTCGGCAATACCGGCGAATATATGTATAACCAATGTCCGCAAAGAAAAGTATGTCACTGAATCTGGATAATTGCAAATGTCAACTAATTGCTTGAAACGCGCAGAATCTGATCACGTGCATGCAGATCGATTAAAATTGCGGAATTGAAAAGAAGTCGGATTCGGGGAAGTTCGGACACTGTTCGGGGAAATTCGGACACTCGGTGGGTAACTTCGGACAACAGACGGGGAATTTCGGACAGGCGTTAATTTTTAAAAAAATTGGCTACTGAAACATGCGAACTAGCAGTCCAGATCTAAATATGTACATTTCCAATATTTTGACATGTGCTGTGATATACCGAGATCGGGCAAACATTTCAAACATATATACGCGGGAGAACGATACCACTAAGTGCAAATTCCGTAGAATGGCAGATTACATAATTATGACATCGAGGTCACTGAATGACAGAATTTCTCTGACTCGAGATACATTGTCGTCCGGGCATTTAAAACCTAATGTGCAGGTTTGGACTGGCCCTGTCCGCCTGTTGTACACCACGGCTGGAAACTTTGGTTTAATATAGAAAATGTTTCTCGCCGCCAAGGACTCTTCAAATAGTTTATATACGTTTTCTGCACTTATCCTTCTAAGATAGCCAACTTTCCGTGGACCGTCATAGATTGCCACAGCTCTAGAATGGAATTCATTGTCTGGCTCATATCTCGCAGTATATTTGGCATCCACACGCAGTTCCCTTGCACCGTAATGATGCATCCCAACCACGAAGACGGACCTGACAATTGCGTTCTTCATTGCACTGAAATAGTAATAGCGTACAATGTACAAAGTGAAAATAGCAAACTACACCGCATATTTCACACAAAGAAAACAAACTGTACAATTCCTCTACATCAGACCCATTTGTTTTATTAAAACAGGCGTCCATGTCTGATACAAGTTAGTTCGGAGAGTGATTTGTACCTTTCCAAACAATATTTTCTACATTTCCCTAAGTTGGGTGGACTTTGCTTTCGTATTTTTGACTCTTTTCTTGTTCTGTTCCTTTTCTTGTTTTTCCCTGAGCTTTTGTTGTTTTTCTTCTAATGTTGCTTTCTTGCCAGCTATAATTTCGTTGCTTGTTAACAATCTGTGAGCTGTGAGTGCTTTTGATTTTTTGTTGGCGGGGCCTTTCTGTAATTTGGGGATAGAAAACAGTGTGTCGAGTTCTTTATTCCAATTGGCCGAAAGGGTGATGTTTTCAGGTCCAGCGGGTTGTGTGTGTTGCTGCAATGGTGCTGAGGAGGTGACCAGTGGAATATATTCTGGGGAAGTGAGTTGTGCCATGTCGATGTCCGGAGTGAGGTTTATGATGTACGGAATGTTTGTGTGTTGTTCCGTGAAGCTTGCAGGTAGTGTCAAGTTTATAATCGTGGTTGGATCGTTCTGTACTGTAGTGTTCTGTGTGTACATGGATGCGACGGATGTTGCAGTGTCTTGTGTATGTGTAGATGTGACTGATGTTTGTTGCGGACGGGGAACGGCACTATGTAATGTTGAGACGGAGACTGTGGATGATGTTGCTGCTGATGGAATGGCGGGAAGAGTTGGTGTATGTGATGTTGCAGTAAATACTGTAGATGATGTTGCAACTGATGGAATTGTGGGAAGAGTTGGTGTATGTGATGTTGCAGTGGAAGCTGTGGATGATGTTGCTGCTGATGGAAGGGTGGAAAGGGTTGGTGTATGTGATGTTGTAGTGCACATTGTGGATGATGTTGTTAGAGGAGTGTCGAACGGTTTGGATGGTGCGAATGCAGTTGGTGGAATACGATATGGGTCAAATGGATGAATTCCACATGCAGCGAACCCACTTTTGATGTTTTGCGCGGTCAATGACAATAACCAACATTCGTTAAATAGTTTTGGCCAAGAAGATTTTGATACTACATTATTCGGATCTGCAGTCATAAAGTTACTGCAAATTCGATTGTAATTGCTAGTTAGAGGGCCAAACACAGCGCGGTCCAGAGGTTGTAAATAATGACTGGTATGCGGGGGAATGGCCATAACATGGATGTTCTCCGCCGTGGCATTCTCCAGGAGTCCCAAAGTTTCATGTGAAGAATGGCTGTCTAGAAGCAACAGTTGTGGCCTGTCCGGACCACAATTCGGTAAGAAGATATTTCGAAACCACTCTTCCCCGAGCACGTCTTCCATCCATGCTTTCGCCTGGTAGGTCCATAATGCCCCCTGTGGGCCGTCCTGTGTATTAAACGTTTGAAGAGACTTCTGTGTCTTTCCTTTTCCGATGATGAGCGGAGGAATGCTCTGCCCATCAGCATTCGCACAGACAACTACAGAAATGGACTCGCGACTGTTGCTGGTTCTGCCCGGAAGGCTCCTGGACCCTCTCCGAGCAACAACAGTCGTGGGTTTATGCTTCAATTGAAACCCAGATTCATCCATGTTCCAAATTAAATTTGGCTTGTCCGCAAGCTGCAGGTCGCTCAAAAGTTTCCCTAAGTCAGCGAAGTATTTGTTGACCACAACCGAGTTCATTAACCGAGCCCTGGCAGTCGTGAGGGGCTCGGGTTTTCTCAAAGTCAGTTCCGGGTGGCGCCGTTTCACACCCGTGAACCAGTCCTTTCCGGGTATGCCACCCCGGAACTGATTACTGATATTAAATTTCTTGCACACCTGGTACGCTTTGAACATGAATTGTTGCCGGCTGACACCGAAACCTCTATCTGCAGCTGCCAGCGCATTGTCAACCATAGCCTGTTCCATTTTTTCTGGAATGGTTGGTGCCCTTCCCATTTTAGATCCTTGCGCCACCTTGCCTGTCAGACGATCCGATATTGTGGATTTTGGTACCCCAAAATGATTTGCAGCTCGTCTAATAGAGCTCTCCCCCGACTCTACAGCCTTGACCGCCCCTTCAATATCCTCCTCTTTATATTTTCCATAAATATTGTTCCCTTTTTTCGGCATGACTGGACCTGCAGAAGAAGTTAATTCTACACTAAACCCGAAGACAAAATAATCCCCACATTGAGTGTACTCTACACCCTCGCCGCTGAGTAAGTAGCCGAAGCATCTATATGTGTGTGCATATACGCAAGCGGACGGAGTGACCTTTATTAGTCGTGGTTCTCTGTATCACGTTCCACACCTAACTATACGACCTGATTCTGACTTTGTATACTACTCCGGGGCCGTGTGCACAGGCGCTGTCGGTCTATATGGCACTGAGGGAATTGTGTTATAATTTTTATCTCCGAACATAGTCGAGCAAGAACTGAAGTGCTGGAGTGTATACATGAAGGGTCCGTGTAACACTTGACAATTCAGCTTTCCATCTTGCAAAATTGAAAGTAGAAAGATGGAAAGCTCTACATCGCTCCCGTATTCGAGCTTTCCATCTCGCAAAATTGAAAGTAGAAAGATGGAAAGCTCTACATCGCTCCTATGTTCGAGCTTTCCGTCTCGCAAAGTTGAAAACTGAAGGATGGAAAGCTCTACATCGCTCCCGTGTTCGAGCTTTCTATCTCGCAAAATTGAAAGTAGAAAGATGGAAAGCTCAGCATCGCTCCCGTATTCCAGCTTTCCAAAATGAGTTTATGTCATATAGAAATACGAGAGCGATACTTTATTAAAACTGATCTGGTTTCTTCAAACTTATACAACATTTGCATTTACGACAAATGTGTGCGTGTAACCCGATTTGCGCTTCCCATACTACTCCGCGGACCGAAAGTGACATCATAAGCCTTGCGCGTGTGCATTTAACAATGACGCGTCAAAGTTAAAATCAAAAACACGAAAAACGGACAAGTCGAGGCAATTTTCAATATTTGAATTTCATTTTTGGGCGAAGGTAGAACGAAAATTGAAAATTGAATGTCAAATTTAAATTTTTGATTTAGAGAAACCGAAAACAGAAATTGAAAATTGACGGTCAAATTTCAATTTTGATTTTGCGAAACCAACGAAAATTGAACTGTGCAAAGTAAATGCAAATGTTGTAAGTTTGGAGAAACCAGATCAAGTTTAATAAAGTATCGCTCTCGTATTTCTATATGACATAAACTCATTTTGGAAAAATGGAATCCGGGATCCATCTTTCTACTTTCAATTTTTCGAGATGAAAAGCTCGAACACGGGAGCGATGTGGAGCTTTCCATCTTTCAGCTTTCAACTTTGCCGACGAAAAGCTCGAACACGGGAGTGATGTAAAGCTTTCAATCTTTCTACTTCAATTTTGCAAGATGGAAATCTGAATTGTCAGATGTTACACGGACCATGAAGGAATATGAAATCACAGGAGATATACTTTTACACTAGAACAGCTGTGTAATTGAAGTGTGTATCCCTTAATGCCAATTCTCACGGTGCGACTTCTGGTAATAGGAATTCGTTTAAAGAAATATTGTTAAATGGAAAAATATGTTCTTTAATATTCAGCTCGTTCAGCTGGGTTTGACCTTGTACGAGTCTTTATTTTAAAATGGACCGAGATATCATTTTATGCCACCAAATGTCCATGTTTCCATTACATGGCATGTCGAACTATCGCCATTCTGAAGCGGTGTAGGCCAAGTTGGAGAAACCACATCATACAGGATAAATCCTGGTATATCTGCTTCAATTCTTAATCAGGCCGCAAAGCTTCCTCTCGATGTACAGCTTGGATATTACACTATATAGTATCGCGGTGCGATGGAGTGCCCAAGTACATCCATCCATCCATCCATACAAATATCTAGCCTACACCAATATCTTGCGCTTCGTAATGGACGAAACACGATCATCAGTTTCAAAATACTATGCGTCTGTGTGTGTGTTATTTCACGCGATCGGAATAACTTCTTTTATTTTCACTGAAAATAGTTCTTCATTCTGTCATTTTGGCATAATTTGTGACACTAGCATACCCCACTAGGGGACAATCGGCTATTATCGTTTACCGATTTCACCAACGTCATACCACAGAGTATAGTTCGTTTCATTTTTTGTTTGTCATAGACGTTCCATGCATATGATGGAGATGATATATATCCCTTTTAAATTTCGCATGTACCTGATTGCATCCTCTCCAGCACAGGGTTCCGCTAAACATTATCATGATGTTTTTTATTGTGGAGTATTAATATAGTTTCGTGTATTATTTAACATTGTATAATCAGGCGCGGCGGAGCCCCCCCCCCCCCACCTCCAAATATGAAAAGAGCGGGGGGGGGGGACAAAGACCACTATGCGCCCCCCCCCAAATAAAGTCACTGAAGTCACTTGAAATGGGTCCGATATGTGTATCTGAAATTCCAAAATGTTCCCGATGAATTTTCCTGCCTACCTCCCCCCCCTCATATTCGATTCGCTCCTTTAAACCTAACATGGTAGTTCAAATTCGAGAATTCTCCATCGTTTAATTCGACTTACATATTATTAATCCCATTATCTCATACATTCTACTACTTTTCTTGTATCGCAAAACGAAATGCGAATGTTAAAAAACAACGCCTATCCTTACTTTTAAGCTCCTACCAGCGCAATACGCATATATACACACATAAACCAGCTATTCGGATTTCACTTATATATAGAACATTATTTGATACAGAGAATAATTTCCAATCCACTCAGAACTCCAGTATAGTGTTACTAGTTTCCAATATGCATATATGTTCTTCAGAATGCCACATTGAAATTATTTTAATTTATTCCAAATTTTTGAAATACCCGGATTCTTTTTTCATATTTGATTTAAAAATGGAGGGTAATTTCGGACACACTCTTAAATAGATTTTTTACAATATTTTTCAATTGCTTAGTAATAATTAATAATTTCAATCATAAAAATGGGCTTCTTGGATTAATAATATCATATTTGGCTGCCATTAACTGGATCGCTTACCAATGGATGTGCACAGATTATAGACGTGTGAAACGAGCGTGGGCGAGTAGCAGACAGCCGACGAAAAAGGCCGATTGTGAATTTCGTTTGCTATTGGTCGATCAACTACTTCCGGTATTACGTAATACTACGTCACGCTTAACGCACACGAAAGGGGGGAGTTCATTAGTTCCCATGGGCGCAAATAACACGGGAAATCGGATTTATTCAGAAAGAAAGAGGATATTCTGCACTTGTCCGAACATCCCCGACTGTCCGAACTTACCCGACACTATTACATCTTACGAGGTTTTGCGATATGAAATTGTAATGTCATCGCGTCCAAGTCAATGACTTGTATTGGAAGGTTAACAGATTGAATTTTCAATCAAATGTATTTGATGTATTGTGGGGGGGGGGGGGGGTGATTGACAGTTCTGGAAATTCTACAGGCTGTGTTTGATGACTGAGTTAAATCAAATGTTATAATGCTCTGACATTGACACCGCGAGAACGGGCAAAGCTTACATGCAAGCAGTAGTTTATTAACCCCGCCTATTTACTCTGTATTAACGACTTGAAATGTTATATTTGCAAAATATTTCATTTAAACAGAAATTCAAAACGTTGATCAGTATTTTGTACCGCGATGCACCATGCAAACTGGCTAACCCCAAAGAATTATTTTATTGTATCAACATGTTGCAAGGGGATGGATAAATTGCAAACGGTATAATGTCGCGTCCAATGAATGGTTTGTGTTTACGGAGTGAATTCCGATCAGATGTATTGGGGTGGTGATTGAAAGCTCTGTTAATTTCACGAGCGTAGTTTGATGAATGTTTGGACTTAACTGTTATGTTGCTCCGCCCACTCACGAGCTGAGTTTGATGAATGTTTGGACTCAACTGTTATATCTTGCCCCGCCCACTGAAATTGGCAATGGGACAATCTCACAAGTATATTTTACTAGCCCCGCCTATTCAGTCGAAATTGACAACCAAAAAGGCGATGTTATTTTTGAGAAATTTGTTATGCTGTTTTGTGTGAATGATTGAACGGTTTTTATGTTGGTCTGGTTGTTGTCAGATTCAGCTCAGTGGGCTCCTAATGTAAATATATTAGTTTACTGTTCGCATTTGTTAATATTGAGATTTCATTTTCGAATCACACGACTGTGTGGTCAAATTGTTCGTTTGAAATACAGATTGAATCGTTGTGAATAATTTGGCACTTTTCTTTTGAGGAAGCCATCTTACTTCAAGAGAAAAACCGCTTTGGTCCGACTATAGGATAGCCATTTTTGGGCCTAGTATTTTTACTTCAATATCCTTTTATTTTATTTTAGTAGTAGTTTAATATTTCATGAAATTTACTTCGTTTAATGTTAGGGGGTTAAGGGACAAGGACAAGCGCCGCCAGGTATTCCTTTATTTGAAAAAAATCAAATCAGATATATGTTTTTTACAGGAAACACACAGTGTCAAAACGGATCAAAAGTTTGGTCTAATGAATGGGGCAGTAAAATAAAATATATGCAAAAGTAAATTATTTCCTTTCTCCAAAAAGAAGTTCAAACACATAAATGTACCACAGCTTACAGTCACTAATGATTTGAAAATACTGGGTATTTTAGTTAGCCATGATGAAAATTCAGCACTAAAAGAAAATTTAGATAGCACGTTGGGGAAAGTCCGTAAACGCTTTCAGATCTGGTCGTCCAGAGATATTACTTTATATGGAAGATCACTTCTGGCAAAAGGTGAAGGTTTGTCAAGGCTTACACACCTAGCGTCGGTGTTACCAATCCCTAAACAGTTCATTTCTAATGTTAATACAGAGATATTCCAATTCATTTGGAACTATCGTCAAGAAAAAGTTAAGAGAAGTCTTCTGTGCTGCAGTGTTGAAAACGGTGGAATAAAAACCAGAGACTTCGACACGCACAACAAGGCAATGAAATTGTTGTGGTTAAATAGATATTTTGCTGATAGGCCTTCGTGTTGGAAATTAACCATAAACGAAATATTTAGAAAATTAGGTGGCCTAACATATTTACTGAATTGTAACTATGATATCTCAAAATTAAGTGATAGGTTACCAGACTTTTATATGGAAATTCTTGCCAATTGGTCAAAGATAAAAGACGCAGGTGAAGATACAGACCCGTACAATGAACTTATATGGAATAACAGAAATATTTTATTTGGCAGCAAATCAATGTACAACATCGTATGGCATCAAGCTGGTATTAATTTTGTAAAAGATCTTTACGATGAAAATGGGAAGTTGCTATCATTGCCAGAATTACAGGAAAAGTACATTTTCATCTCCCAAACAAAGGACTACTATAGTATCATCTCTGCTGTTAATAGTTTTGTTGGATCCAATCTATTTAACAGAAACATTGCCGATAAACCTTTACACGACAATCCATCGGTGGGTGGGATGGAGCTGGCCGACACACGTTTGACTTGCAAGTATTTCTATAACATGTTAAAGTGTAAAGATAAGGTGAATTTTGATTATGGTAAATGGTCCAAAGCTCAGGATGACTTGTCTCATGAGAAAATCTGGTCTCTTCCGCACACCCTACCTGTAGAGAATAAAGTTAAACAACTACAATATAAAGTTTTACATAAAATAATTCCTTGCAACCAGTACCTTTGTAGGCGACTCAAGGTAAAAGAATATCCAGCGTGCAACACATACGGTTTAGAAGATACTATCAATCATTATTTCATTGAATGTCCACAGAATGCTATGTTTTGGACTGATGCTAGGAATTTTTTGTATAGTCACACAAATATTGACATAGCTGACAACGAAATTTTATATGGATATTATAAAAAAGAGCGATTTCAGTCATTGGTTAACCACTTCATTATGCATGCAAAGTTTTTCATCTACAGATGTCATGTAACAGAGAAGGGTCCGTATTTCAAAGTTGTTATTGATGAATTAAAGTGGAATGTACACATATTAAAGAAAGTATATGCAACCAATAAGATAGCAGGGCTGTATTCAATGATATTTACTTAAAGTGCCTCACACGATTTTGTAAATTGATGAATCTGAATACTTCTAGTGAGTAGCTTGTCCTTGAGGGGGGGGGGGGGGTTATATATGTATAATATATTTCGTTTAGTGCAGATATATTGAAATAAGAAATATATTGGTGTTAGACGTTACATTTGATTTTTATATATAATTTTCTACCCTAACACCCAGGCTACGTGGGCATTGTAAGGGTACATTGTAAAACCGTAGCCAGAAGAATTAATGAATAAATGCCCAGTGGCTTGTTCCAGGGCTTAAACGAAAAAAAAAAAGAAAAAAAAAAAAAAAAAAAAAAGATCAATGCGAACGTTCTTGAAAGACATCGGCAGACGGATAATACAATCCGCGATGGTCCCTCTCGGCCATCATAACAATCAGATTTAACACTTTAAAAATAAAACTTTCAGCGCAATTTCGTTCCCCCTTCAGACAGTTTGGGAGAGGTTCAATATTATTAACAAAAATATTGAATTCGGTGACAAGACTTTATACAGCATTTGTGTTATTTTACTCAACTCATTCTCCATCAAGACTCAAATGTAGTTGGTAATAATGTGGAAATGCATCAATATAGTTTACCAGCTGCAATTGAAGGTATCCCAAAATTCAACCTCCCCACAGCGCATGCTCCATTTCGCAGGCTCCATTACCATCCCTGCCACCAATAGCGGAAGTTGACCGTTACTACGTTGCTATGACGTATAGGGGGAACAAACCAACGCACGGTTCAGTTTGAATCCGGCCGAACAAATCCTTTAGTGTTGCACCATTCGCGACTGCTCGGCTTATTCCGTGAAGTCATAATACCTCGCGTATTAATGGTGGAAGGATTTTACAGCTCTCAGCTGTAAACCGTGATCCGCCGCACGTGAGGCACATCACATGCTGTAGGATGTGTTTCCCCTCACATAGTCCTCGTTTGTATTTCTCTCTTATCGGGAGATAAAATATATATCCAAATGAAATGGACATTCCCTTGATTCTACACGGGAAGAATCTCTTCTAATTTGAGGTGTTTCTCTCGGTTTTTCTTCTTGAGCTAATCTCCATCAGTGTCCATGGTAACGGAAGTCATACAGCTGGCATGCGCCGTTCGGAGTTTCCGCGTGATATTATTCTTTCAATATGGATGCCAATATGGATTCCTACCAGTGCGGATCGAGGTTCTAATGTCCTACATTGTCCGAGATTGTGTCGAGTGGTGTTGCACATGAGCGAACTACTTTTCATATGCTCTGTCCAGATAAACAGGGAAATTTATCTCCAGATAATTCTTTTTAACGCTAGGTCAACAGAGGTATTATGCAGACTTGAAAAGTAATCGAAATGTTCGGTAAACATCTATTTTACTTTATATGATGTCACTTCCGGCGATGTGCGCGAAGGCCCCGAATCCGGTCCAAAAATCTGACTGGTGGCTGGGGTGTTATTAGACCCCCAGCGAGGTGGTTGCCCAAAATTGCGTACCATTGTCCCCAGAACTATATCGATTACCTTTCGGTGAAGTTAAACGAAACAGTTGAGAAGGACAGTTCTACAAGCAGATTATCATCAATATATAAATCTGTAAAACTTTCTTCTGTTCAACTAAATATAATATTTATTTCTTAGTGGATTTACTTCAGTGGGCATGAAGGTACTTGAATAACACTCACGTTAAATTTAGAAACATCATATACCAGAAGAATATAGGTATTCCAATGGGTATTATTTCAGTCGGGTCTTCTTGGGAGACAATACAGCTCCACCAAACGTTATATAGATGATATTCTCGCTTTGGAAAATCCATATATATGTGGTGCTATGAAGGATGTATATATCCACGTGCACCTTCAATTGATTTGAAGGAAACTACCGATAGTCTAGACGGGATCTCATTTATAGACCTCTGCCGTTACATAGATTACGAAGATTTCTCTCACGACAAAAGAGATGAGAGAAAAAGGGTTTATAACTACCCCTTACTGGACAAGAATATCCTAAAGGGGTCGGCATATGGCGTGTGACTAACCAAGCAGGATTAGCTAGATCCTGTGTTGGATGTGACGATACCAACATCACTAAACATTTTTGCATCAAATGATTCGGCTTATGCTACCAAGCGCCTTAACTCTATAAGTTTCTAAAATTTAGTTATAATTAAACTCATACTAAAGTGCGAACGTAGTGTTCAAGATCGTTGGAGCAACGTTTCGTAACTTGTCTGATGAGTTATGGAAATTCCCACTGGCTTAAGAGACTGGTAACATATTTTATAGACGAATATAATGTACATTAATTAATATGTGTGGTTTTGGACAAGAATTAT
>JAVTVY010045357.1:0-21062 GCA_036873755.1 Hanleya hanleyi
AAATCGACAATAGTCAAACACAAGAAAATAGTAGTTTCCCTCCAAATGGATTCGTTCATGCCAGAAAATTTTTCATGAAGTAAGAAAAAGGCGAAGAAAGTGATGAAGTAAATCTTTAAAAAAAACAGGTATAAAGTTCAGAAAGGACCCCTCTCGTTCAATTAGTAAATGTATGGTTCTTAATTCACAGTTAACTGAATGTAGCTGTTTCTTACATGTATCAAACATGGGAGACAACTCCACAGGACAAATGCCACATACATGTAAGGAAGACAACTCTGAATACTTCAACGTAACGCACATAGTTAGCTAAACCTGATTCAGTTTGGGGGGACTGTGACCTTGACCTTTGACAAAAAGATCTCAAAATGAATATGGCTCCATTTATATACCCAAAGTTTGGTATCAATCCATACCTTGAAACTAGAGATATCGCATGGACAACAAATGTTAATGGATGTCTGTTCAGAACGCAATATCGCATTACATAACCTCCTCTTCGACAGGCATATGGAAATGTGACTTTTAATGACTTCTTGATTTTGGGATCACAATAACCTTGACCGCATTTTGGTATGCAACACATCATGTCCCTTAACGTATCTATAATCTACTACCACAAAAAAAAGTTATTTTTAATGATTTCCTGATTTTGGCGTCACATTGACCTTGGCCTAAATTTTGGCACATGACACGTCGTCTTCACCCAGTGTATCATTGGACAAAAAAAATCATGATTTTTAACAATTTCATGATTTTGGGGGTCACAGTGACCTTGACCTTCGGTACATTTTGGTACAAAAAAAAGTAATTTCTCGATTCTGGGGTGACCTTGACTATTGACCTTGACCTAAATTTTGGTACATGACAAATCATCTCCCCTAAATACATCAATGAACAATAAAAACCATGATTTTTTAACAATTTCAGGATTTTGGGGTCACAGTGACATTGACCTTTGACCTACATTTTGGAATGTTACACATCGTGTCCCCCTAATGTATCTACTGACACACACAAAAGTTATTTTCAATTATTTCCTGATTTTGGGGTCACAGTGGCCTTTGACCTTCGACCTTGACCTATTTTTTGATATGCGACACTTCATTTTCCCTTTATTGAACCCACTCACAAAAATTTGAAATTTTTTAATGAATTCCTGATTTTTCAGTCACACTGACCTTTGACCTCTGACCTCGACCTACATTTGGTACGCAACACATCGTCCCCCCTAGGGCATCCACTCACCAACAATTAGTACTGTAGATAGAAAGCTATCAATGATCAATGATATCCTGATTTTTAGGCAACAGTGACCTTTGACCTCTGACCTTGACCTCAATTTCGGTGTGAAACACATCGTCTCCAACTAGTGTATCCACTGAAGAGAATTGCAAATGCGGATAGAAAAAGTTCACAGATATAGACTGGACACGATTTCATGTTTTTCATGCCAGTGACCTTTGACCTCTGACCTCGACCTTCATTTTTGTTCGCGACACATCGTCTCTCCGTAGGGTATCCACTCATCAAAAATTTGAACTGTAGATAGAAAGCTGTCCAAGAAAAAGATCGGACACGAGGGACAGACAGGCGGCCGGACGGACAGACGGACAAACATTTGAACCTTACATTTGGAGCTTACAAGTGTGCAACATCGTAAAGAAGCATTGTTGAAAGTTCGTTACAATGTTGCACAATTAGCCATTTCAAAGACAGTTTTCGTAAGAGAAATTACATTTTTAGAATCGTTTCTTCTAGAGAAATGATTTTTTAATTCAAAAACAGTTTCCTTAAGAGAAATGACATTTTAAAAATCGTTTCTTATAGAGAAATGACAGTTTCCTATGGAGAATGACATTCTTAAATCGTTTGTTATAGAGAAATTCCATATTGAAAAGGGTATTTTAGTATGAGGAATCACCTTTTCAATATGTAGGATTAGGCGCTTAAGCTGACGGGCTTAACAAACTCCAACACCAAGCGTACATGAAACGCATACAGTTGAATGTACCTATCAAATTACCTCCCTTGACGAAATCAAATGATATGAGTTTATTCATTGATATCTTTTTATCTACACACAAGACTAAATTAAGAAATTATGGCATATGATATCTTTGGAACATCTTTGGAAATAGGCGTAATATTACTTTCACGGCCAAACTTTATTTTGGCCGATAATTTGAAAATGCAAACAATTTGTTAAAATTACTACACATAAGATTGACCTAATCAAAACCCCTCGGCTTTCCCCAAGTGATGACGAGAATACCCCGAGGACAAAATGGCCGAGGGGTAAGAATACAAGTAGATAAATAAGTTTCCAACACTTAGCACCTGTACTGAACACGGATCTTCATATATAACTTGTACATTCAACTACAGATCACAAAATCGGAGATTATTACATCCGAAAGGGGCATAACTCCATAAAATACGGGCTGAGACATCTATTTTTTGTAGGTATATGTTTCTAGACTACAACTGGATAAAAAAGTTTCCTAATAATTTGGTAGCTGTACCAAACTCAGTTAACTATATATAACTGGTTACATTCAAGCATATATAATAATAGAAATAACTGCACCCCAAAAGGAGCATAACTCTGTAAAATAAGGGCCGAGGCGAGTAATTTTTTATTGGCTACAAGAATACAACAATATAAATAAGTTTTCAAAATATAGTAGCTATATCAAACACAGTTCTGCAGATATAATTGGTTATATTCAAGCATATAGGACAGAAATAGAATTTAATATATTTGTAAAGGGGCATAACTCTGTAATATATGGGCCGAGGGGAGCCAATTTCGATAGGCCTCTGACTCAGCACTAGATGAATAAGTGTTCAAAATTTGGTGGTTGTGTCTCAGGCGGTTTTGTCTAAAATGCGGTAACAGACGGACGTACGTACGGACGTACATGGCGACGACAATACCCCCGAGACCAAAATGGTCGAAGGGTAAAATAAAACTGAAAAACTGACAGATAGCAATTTCACAAAAGCCTTAAGTACATGTATGGTGAAACTTGTACCAGAACAACCTATACTTATTTTCCAGAATTTAAATAAATTTGGATATCCAGTAAATGAGGTAGTGTGTGTATATCAATCAGTATACTGAATATTCTTCCATTATAGCTGTGTATGGGATTTTCTTTATTGCTAAAACTAAAAAAAACCGTTTCAAAATGCTTTCAGAGAGCATCATTTATCAGTTCATTCACAAAAAAATTCCGCCTGCAGTGAGATGGGGGACACCCCCCAATCGTGCTCTTCCTCCGGGCCCCACCAGATCTGACAAACCTGAAATAGCCCTCCTCGTATAGGAAGAATGGAAATAACGAGGCCAGGAGTAGCGTAGCCGCGATGGGGATGTGACCTCAAGAAGACCAGCCATATTGAATGTGTGGAATGCGAAAGTTCTGTGTTAATAGCTGGCCGAATAACCGCCTCATCGAAATGTATATATGCTCTCATATATAACCTCTACAAAATCATCGCGAATAGAACAAACGAGAACCATCCATTGCGCCTGAAATGACTCGATAGTGGAGAAGTTTAGAAAGCATCACATCACTTGATAATCGCCCCAGTAACATATTCGAACAATCAAACGCATACGAGTTTGTATTTTCATGATTTGCATGTGATCCGTACGGGTCACCGTGCTATTATGACCATCTTCCATTTGGTCGTTTCGTTTTCTTGCACACACAACTTTCACGGAATTGAATAAAATTTCACGGATTTGTAGAGATGATAAATACAGATCATTTTAGAAAATTTCATCCTCGTGGGATAAATTATTCCTAATAAAATTGAATTCAAAGATAATTTATCATACTTTTTCATTTAAAATTCTGTCAGGGAATGTCAAATTCAAGTCCTAGAAGTAAAGGAAAAATGCCTAAACCACCTTTAATACACCAACTCCTCTAGAATTCTATTATGTCTCGTTGTTGATTTCAATCATTATCCTGAAACAAGGGACTCTGAAGCAAATGCAACTCTCTACCACCACAATACAAATGCATGTATTTACCATTACACAAAGACATTGTTGAGGTGCCTAAAGTAGACAACGTTTTGGACACGGAAAGCACACCAACGCTGCTTCCTGAGTAGCAGATTTCTCTCCCACAGATTCAATTCAAAATATTGTCTATTTGTTTGAAAAAACCAAGAAACCTCGAGAAACGGCCATAATACCACACTGATCCGTACGACATCAGTCGTCTCACATCAGTGGCCTGGTCAATCTCTACGCGCCCAGAGGTCAAGTGGAGGTCATGCAGAATCTAGTATCTCACTCCAGAAACTCACTCTATACTAATATCGTGTTTACACTGAAGTGTTAACACGACAAAATAAAATATGTCAAAAGGCGATATTTCAAGCCAAAATAGACTAATTTGATGAACTTATCTGAACAAACCGGATAAATTTTGGGCGGCAATATGAAAGTGTATACCTTTAAAAGCATTCCAACATAAAGGAACTTCACGTAGATGACCAAATAGTATAACGGTCAGAAAGGTGTAATAACTGCTCTAAATGTGCTTGTCTCCTCTGTGAGATCAACTTGCAGGCAAATTCAAACCCACTCCACCGACAACCAATGCGTGCTGAAAATGTGAACTCAGCCATTACTTTCTCACCACTAACTATCACTAAGTAGGTAAATTACTTACACAACTCGACTAAAAAAAATCCTCTGACCTTGATGGTGGTCACTCCAGATTAATCAAACTTGCGGAGGTGGAACTATCCTACCCATTACTGTACATATTTAACAGTGACTTGGCCTCTGGTGAAATACCGAATAGAAAATGGCAAAAGTGACCGCCTTCAAGCAAGGGCCGGAAACGGATCTCGGAAATCACAGGCCTATATCAGTGTGATACCAGTGGTGATGAAAAACGTGTTCATCGACAATTGTACAATTATATAGAACAAAACAATATTCTTAATTTACATCAGTCGGGCTTCAGACCTGAGCACTCGACTACAGCAGCTTTAATCGATATCTGCGATTATTTTTATGAAAACGTGAACAAGGCTTATTCACAGGTGCTATATTTCTAGACCTGAAAGGCCTTCAATAACATTGACAGAACTATACTACTGCAAAATCATCGGCTGATGATACGGCAATTTTTATCAGCTAGACCAACAACAGAGATTGAACTTGCTCTGTCCTCAGATCTTAAGAATATCACACACTGGTTAATTGAAAACAAACTGACACGTATTGCTCCAAAGACTTCGTGCATGGTATTTAGTTCACATCATCGAGTTGCGCGAGATGGTGATATCACCCTACATGAAAATGATAACAAAAAAATAATTCGCCAGAACGACTGTTTAAATATCTAGGGTTATACTTTGACCCATTGTTGAATTGAAATCTCATATCGAGAAAATGTGTAACAATCTGTTACGTGAGCTTTACCGTAACAGTAAGACGTGTGGAGTCAAGGATTAACAATCAAATATAAAATCATATACAATTTAAATAAGGTTAATACAACAAATACATGTGTGAAATATAGTCTTACTGTTCAATGCTATATAGTCCGGCAGATATGTAACAAAAAATGGGTCGATTGTGCACTTTGTGATAAAAGCATGAAACTTTGCATAGTGACAGAGAAACACATATTATTCATTTTTAGAGGGGGAGTCCAGCTTGAAAATCCGTAGTTGGCCGCCATCTTGGATTTCAAAATGGCCGCCATTAGAAACCATCAAATTCGCAAAGCGGCATTTCTAAGACACATAGAAGGTTAATTTAAACGGCTATACCCACATTTGTGTACCCAAGGAAATTGATCACCACACTTTTGCTGCACCAGAATGGATGGATTTTAAGATGGCGGCCATTTTTTTCAAAATGGCTGCCGAGAATCACTTATTTCCACAGTTATGTGACGTAGGTGAATCGATAGGCAAAAATCGACTTTTGGGTGACTTAAAATGATTTGTTTGGCATCAGTAGACACTCATTCATGTAGCATTGATACCTGCAATATATAAAATTAATCATATTTTAGAGAGAAATTCCAGCACAATGTGGGTTAACCTTGCTGCATCTACAGTTTATCATGCAGCCGCATCAGCTACTACTGATAGAATGAGCTGGCTTCTGAAAATGGACACCAAACTGGCTGTCATTCATCTTTGGTATAAGTTCCCTATGCAAACTTACTTAGAGAAGCTTCTCCTGAAGAACGCAGAAGACACCAAATCCAAATGGCACAGGCCTGAACGGCGGGTCTCTATACGCACTCCCTTCGGTTGGGAGCTCTTCCAGACCTCTACAAACATCAATAGTTCAATTGCTACTTGTATGGTCAAACAGTAACACAGTATAACCTCGTAAACAATAGCATTCTTCAACGAGGTCGACTCTGGCTCAACCTTCGACAACTTGCGGCACAGCGGATTTAGTTGAGTCGGTTGAGTATGATTAGGTCATACATGTACATGGGCTAAATGAGTTCCTTGGCGAGCTTCTTGGATATCAAGCTTTTCGCCATCAGCGAACATTGAAGCCTAAAATGGATATCTGATACAAGGCTGGTTTACACATTGCTTTGGCCGAGGAAACTAGTTAAGGGATTTCTGTGTGGAACAATGAATGCCCAGTCGGAGACGACCACCATTATCATACACATGGATACTAATATACTAACAAAAAACTAAATCTGATAATCCCTTCAGTCTTCGCCAAGATATAGTCAGTGAATGTGGCATAATCAGTATCAGTTGATTCTTCCCTGGCGATATTGGGTCCAGCCGTGTCTGGTCTTGGTAGGCGATGTCCTCGAAATATTCTCCCTACACTTGGAGCTAAACGGCTGAGACTTACCACAATATGTCTGGGTTAAGCTCTTTCCTTAACCTTGCCTTTCAAGATCAGATTACTATGATGGAGTTTTTGAGATCCCGCCATATCCCATGGTTAAGCTTTCGGTGATATCTTGCAAACCTATAGTATTATGCAAGCATTTCCATAATTTTCTCAATAGGAAATGCCACTAGTCAGAGAGTTTTAGTCGCAAATTTTTGGAAAGTTTACCGCGATGAACTGGTTTTGCCATGCATGTCAGTTGACTGTGCTACCATTGCTCCATCGTTGAAGGAGTTCCATTATCAGATTCATATTTATCAGTTACACCGGAAATGGAATAAGCTCATATCAGTAATCTATGTTATATTTGTTGACTACAATTTCTCTAATGATCGAACTTGGTTGTATGATCGAGATGGTTATTCATAATGTTGTGGAAAAAGTGTCAGTTTGAAGCATTGAATGGGTATGAGGCTGATTCCCGGGTTGCCTATCCTGCCAGCCGAGTCGCCAAAAGTGTGATTGAAATCCAAAGTTCCAGTACTGGCATACAAAACTGCAGGTTGAATTACTAGTTCTGGTTTTCGCATCATTTGTATTGCTGATTCGGGTATGAGATTTCAACGACAAACTGAATCTATGAATATTGCACTCCAATATACCAAATACAGGCATGACTAATTATTTGACTAGCTTGTCAATGAGCGTTTTGTCATCCTCGAATCACAATGCTAGTTTCCAGTAATGGCGATAGAACACAAATGAGCAAGGCGATGGTGGTGCCGCTGGCCTTAGAGGAAGTCCTGCTGCCCTTACAGGAAGTGATGTTACCCTTACAAGAAGTCCTGCTGCCCTTTTGCGCTGGGTAGCTAGGCGCTGGTCAAGAAGGCTCACATAATTTTAGAACTGGCCATGCCACCCCACCCAGATGTTTGCGAAAAACAAATGACTTCGCTGATGATGGGCTGGATAAGGCTCATTTTTTCAGTAATTTTAGTGTCTCTGCCTCTTCACATCTTTAGTGGACTAATGAATTGTAAAATGTGGCCTCTCACTGAATGCGCAGAGACTCATTATATACGTTTTGCTTGATCTGAGCAAAAGTGATACAGGACACTTACAGTGTGTCTCGTAATTTTTATGTCATCCTTGTTGGTGGAAATATATGTGTTGAAGCTAGACAACAATGCCAGTACATTCGTAAAAAAAATCACTACTGCAGAAATTCCAAACCGAGACGATTACTTGCAACAGATATTTCTGACCTATTTATCGCTTGTTCATTCTGAAGCACACACATCGATCAACACCACATCTCTAATTTCCAAAGCTTTGTCCTTACAACCTGCTCTGGTTGCAAACTCGTGTTGAATCAGACAGCTCCTGAACAGCTATAGATTCCTGCATCACAACGATAACTAGCTACTATACATTGTACATGTACATGTACATCCATGATCAACCATAAGCATACGGAGAAGACGAAAAGGGGAATTCAAGTACTGTTCCATATTAAAATGATTCGCTTTTTGAATTCTTCGAGAAATATTGGAAACCTTTTCCCGAAGAGAGTAAGGATTTGCCGGAAAGCAAGAAGACCAAAAACGCTTATGCAGCCAAAATAGTTACTGAAATCGGAACCTGTGTCATAATCAATTTCTAATGTTCCCAAAGAAACGTATCTAGAGAAATTTCATTGAAACAAGCGGACTCGAGAAGGCCAAGCTGCCGTCCAAGCCCCAACTGACCTCGCTGAAGATGCATTTTCTCTTCGCGCTTGAATTTTATTTCGGTGCTATTCATGCTGTTATATGAATTATGGGCGCAGAAATTGTATTATTGACGAGGGATCATATTGAGTGATTGACTAGACGCTAGGTTCATCAACAACTTGTCAACAAGCTTGCTGTTTCTTCGCGATGGATGGAATGAGACTGGGTGTTTGTAGAAAAATCATCCAGTAAAGTATGAGAGTCCTGAGTGAATTCTCACAAAGAAAAGGAGTCATGCGGACATATCCGCCGCACAGACTCGCCACAGATGGGGTTAGCTTTTTCTCCGTTGTTCAAGAGGGGCTTCTCCAAGTGAGTGGGGATGGAAAACGAACACGAAAATTGAATGGCAGCCATTTTGACTCCTCGGAAATTATCATATTCTATTTCGAACAGAAGATCTATATTGGGGAAACTATATATACATGCAACAAGCCCAATTTATTCGAATTATGCTCAGCACTCAGTCACGGAGATTAGTCTCCAGCGTCACTAACTTCATGTATTGCAGATATGACCGATGGAAATACACGATGCCACATGTCAGGTCAATCAAATGTAGAGTATTAGGTAAATACCCAAGATGTGACCTATTCCGGATATCAGCTATGTGAATGAGTTGAGAGATATGTAAAAGGGGGATAAAGTTTACGTTTGGCTACTGAAAATCAACCATATCAGTCTACAGAATAACTTCTCTTGGTACCTCACTTTCAGACTTTAGAATACGGAGGATTCTAGGATGCAGCCGTATCTCAACCGCGCTTTTATTGCAGCTGTTCATGTGGAAACTTAACCACACGTGTCACATGTCCACAAGTTACCATGCAGTGTCCAAAGACATGAAAAACATTTTAGGCCACTCAGAAGTAGAAGTTCACGTAAGTCACATAACAATGAAAATAAGCGATTCTCGGCAGCCATTTTTTAAAGAAAACGGCCGCCATCTCGAACTCCATCAGTTCTGATGCAACAAAACTGTGTTGATCTGCTTCCTTGAGTACGTAAATGTGGGTATTACCGTTTAAATTGGCCTCCTATGTGTCTCAGAAGTGCAGATATGCGAATTTGTGGTATTTGATGGCGGCCATTTTGAAATCCAAGATGGCGGCCAAAATACGGATTTACAAGCCGGACTCCCCCTCCAAAAATGAATCATATGTGTTTATCTATCATCCTGCCAAATTTCATGCTTTTATCAAAAAGTGCACAATCATGTTACATATCTGCCGGACTAATACCGGTGTACACTTTACCGTCCTTGTTGACGCGCACAAATCACTCAGTTGTACACAGTCACAGTAAATGTCCAGTATCCGATAGCCGTTAACAATTAGCGTAGATGATGCAGCCGCCAAAAGTTAATACACAGGAGTAAATAATCCAGCAGTTCGTGGTTACGGGCAAAGGTAACACAGAAAAACAGACCCACATAAAAACCCATTTTGAATTCCCTGCTCAATGACTGAGTGATGCGCTATTTATACTCTATGAGGCATTCCAGATCATTCTGCCAATCAAGAAGCTTCCAGAATACACACCATTATCGCATCATCTTACCTAGATACAATTTACAATAGCCTTCCAGAAAGCTCTAAGTGGTTGACCCACATAATAGTACGTAAACAAGCTTGCGTCAGCTCTATATTCTAGAAACACCCACAATGTCTAATAATAGACTACAATACCATGACACTCCCCCTCTTAAAAAAGGAAGTTTCAAATTTGGAACTTTCTTGACAATTCAAAACATTATTCCAAAAAAATCTATATTACAACAGCAAAAATGTTGACAAACATATGTACATTATATGCAAGACAAACAATCAGCAATCAAATTGTCTTGAGTATGGCTTTCAGGTTTCAAAAGCTGATTCACATTCATCGCTCCAAATAAAAATTGCCCTTTTTCTTAAGACGTGAGTTAAGGGCTCAGTAATATCTAAAAAATTTGGACAAAATTTCCTGTAGTAACCAGCCATCCCCAAGAAACGCATCAGTTGTCTCTTACATGTTGGTCTTGGAAATAGCGAGACAGCACTAACCTTAGCATCCACAGGTTTCACCTGACCCTGACCTACAACATGACTCAAGAATGTCACACGTGCATGTCCAAATTCACTTTTTCCAAGGTTGACTGTCAGGTTGGCGTCATTTAGTCGATTGAACAGTGCGCGAATTCTCTGTAGATGATCTTCCCATGTATCGCTGTAGACAATGACGTCATCAATGTAAGTGTCACATCCGTAAGACGCTGGAACGTGGCCGGAGAATTTTTCATTCCAAATGGCATGACTTTGTACTGGAACAGATCCTCCGAAGTGACGAAGGCTGATATCTCCTTCGCACGATCTGTCAGGGGAACTAGCCAAAATTCTTTCAGAAGATCAAACTTTGACACAAACTCGGCACTTCCCACTTTATCAATGCAATCGTCAATGCGTGGAATAGGGAATGTGTCTGTTTTGGTCAATGTGTTCACCTTTCTGTAGTCAGTACACATCCTGTAACTGCCAAGTTCTTCCTGACGCGCTAGTTCGAGATGACACAACTTGGAATACAAATTAAGAAGAATGTCAAAGTTCTGTAATTTCGCCGCTGTCATGGGCTCTTCACAAGTTTCATTATTATCAGGGTCAGAACTAACTACACTTACAGGGTGTACAGTACTGTCAGCGCTATCTCTGTCTATGTATGCGTATACATATCTCGCTTAGTAGCATTTGCTAGATCCTGTGTTAAATGTGATGATTTCAATCAACGTCACAAAACATTGTTGCAGAAACTTATAAAACAGGGCTATTCCACCAAGCGCCTCCACTCAAAGTTTCTCAAATTTGGCGATACATATCGCATGCTGATAGCAAAATACGAACGTAGCGTGCAAGATCTATGGCGCTACGTTTCGTAGCATGTGTCTAATTCCGCTTAACCCGGGGCTAGGGGCCGTATGAGCCCATGTACTTCAAGATCCTCATGGTGCTCATATGAACAGTCACAATCAAAGCGTGGCTGAGGTACATCATTTTCAGATGACGACTCTATAACGAATATTATGGATTAAGAATACTGATCAGCGATACGGATTTGATATTTTGGAACATCATGATGTCTTGCCGGCATCATTGAAAATTGTTGACCGCCTCTCTTTTGCAGGAAACAAGCCTATGTTTATGTATACCTTTGTCTTTTTGAATTTGGTGCTAATACTGTTATATGGAAATGGAATAGGTCTTTGGATTATGGACGCGGATATTCTCTAATGGACGACGGCTGGATTATGAATGACGGACTAGACGCTTGTAATTTACCATATTCACATAACATAACTATTTGTGTTTACGCCTGTCAGGAGTCTGAATTAAATAATTAAGGTCACTTAATTTCTTTTCAATGACATAACGACCATAATATCTAGCCTTAAGTGGATTACCGGAATAGGCAGAAAAGCCAGTACCGTCTCACCAGGTTTGAGAGTTCGTTTAAGGGCATGTTTATCATAGGTTATTTTCATACATTTTTGTGCAGACTTTAAATTTGACATTGCCAAATCACATGCTTTAGTCAACCTGGTGCGAAAGTCCGACACATATTGTAGGAGACTACATGAGTAAAGATCACTGTCTAGGAACTTTTCATTCAGCAGTTTAAGTGGTACTCTAACTGTATGATCAAAGACTAATTCAAATGGACTGAAGCCTGAAGACTCTTGAACAGACTCTCTAACAGCAAACAATAACAAATGTATGCCTTCATCCCAGTCTTTCTCAGTGTCAAAACAAGAAGTCCTAATCATGTTCTTTAATGTCTGGTGAAATCTTTCTAATGCGCCTTGGCTTTCTGGGTGGTATGCATATGATTTGTACTGCTTTATTCCCAATTCATGCATGACTTGTTGAAAAATTTCTGACATGAAATTAGATCCCTGATCAGACTGGGGTAGGTCGACAAGTGTGAAAAACTTAACTAAAGCCTTAACAATAGTTCTTGCCTTAATATTCCGTAAAGGAATGGCCTCAGAGAACCTGGTTGAAGCACACATGATTGTTAACATGTATTGCTTGCCTGACTTTGCTTTTAGTAATGGACCAACACAATCTATAATCACCCAACTAAATGGTTCTTCAAATGCAGGGAATCTGTGAGTGAATAGGGTTTAACGTCGCTTTCATCATTTTTTTTTTTCAGCTATATCACGACGGGGAAGGGAGGGGAGGTGGAGGATCAGGGGTACCTACTTGTAACAGAGCAGATCTAATGCTGCCATTTTATAGTGCTGTCCCACTGAAATATCATGCCGTAGGCGGACATGACACCCCACTCAGTCACATTATACTGACACCGAGCGAACCAGTCCTTGTTCTATCCTCTTAGTGCTGAGCGTAAGCGAGGGAGCAACAAGTTCCATTTTTCAAGTCTTTCAAATGCAGGGATTGGTTGTAGAGGGGCCTTTGGTATGGTTTGGTTTTCCTACCATTTGACAGGCGTGGCATGACCTACAAAGTTTCATAACATCTTTCTTTAAATTTGACCAATAGAAATGATTTAGAATTTTGTAATATGTTTTGTTAACACCTAAATGGCCTGAAAGAGATGTTTCGTGGCCCCGATCAAAACACTTTGAAGAAGTAAACTTCAATTTTCTTTTGGCAAGTTGAAATTTTCGGCAATTTTCTCCAAATGCAGAAAATATTTATCAACTTCTTTTTCCTGAAATGGTGGGGCGAGACGTATTTGACGAGCCGCATCAAATTTTGATTGTGATTGCACATGTGGATGTGCAGGAGGACTTGTTTGCGACTTATTTCATATGCTTCATTTCTAACTGAAACTGACTTTCTTCCCTTTCTCTCTCTAATTCTCTGTCTTTTTCTTTCTCTCTTTCCTCTTTTCCTAATTTTAATTTCTTTAATTCAAGCAATTTTGCAATTCTAATTTCCTTATTTCCAAATTATCAGCTGTTTCCTCAGTTAAATCAAAATCACTTGCATCCCAAATTTGTTTGCTAACAAAATGTTTAATAATAAGTTTCTTAATTTCTTGCTTTCTCAAAGATGTTTTAACTTTAATTTGTAGGAATTTACCCAGCGCGAACAAATCCTCTTTGCGTAGTTCGTTAAATATCTCTTGACTATTCTCTAAGGCAAACTGTGCTGGGTCAAATGACATGTTGATAGTGTACTCCCTGACTTCACAAATTTAGACAATGTTGTAAAGCTGTATCAATTTAGAACTATGTTGCAAAGCTGCCAGCTGATCAATACTCCCGGACAGGCCCCCAATTTCTGTTGCGTCAGCTTTACCACTTCAGAAAGACGTCAAGGATTAATAATCAAAAATTTATTTACAATACTAAAATTATATACAAATAATGTAAGGTTAATACAACAAATAAATGTGTGAAATATAGTCTTACTGTTCAATGCTATACCGGCTTACTCTTTACAGTCCTTGTTGACGCGCACAAATCTCTCTTCTGTATAATGGTAATCCAACACTGCTCAGTTGTACAGAATCCCAGTAAATGTCCAATATCCGATAGCCGTTAACAAATAGCGTAGATTATGCAGCAGCCAAAAGTTAATACACAGGAGTAAATAATCCAGCAGTCCGTGGTTACAGGCAAAGGTAACACAGTTTAACAGACCCACATTAAAAGCCGTTTTGAATTCCCTGCTCAATGACTGAGTGATGCGTTATTTATACTCTATGAGGCATTCCAGATCATTCTGCCAATCAAGAAGCTTCTAGAATACACACCATTACCGCATCATTTGACCTAGACACAATTTACAATAGCCTTCCAGAAAGCTCTAAGTGGTTGACCCACATAATAGTACATAAACACGCTTGCGTCAGCTCTATTCTAGAAACATCCACAATGTCTAATAATAGACTACAATACCACGACACAATCCGACGTTACGTGAGCGAAGAAACGGCGCAAAAAATATGTCAAACTACTATCCAGCCCGTAATTGATTATGTTGATGTTGTTTCGGATAATGGTACCAAAGGTAATGTAAACAGGCTCCAGAAATTAATTTGTAGAGCTGGCAGGATCATATTGGTAATTAATCCAAGAACGCCGAGTGAATATGTTTCAAGCATTTTAAACTGGAGTTGCCTTAACAATAGAATTAATTCTCATAGAGCTCGCATGATGCACAAATTTTTAAATAGATTAGTACCTAATTATCTCACAAACAGATACACCTGTGTAAACGAATTTTACGGATATGGAACAAGAGGGAGAGATAATATAGTTTTATCCCGTTCTAATACGCCATTTCTAGATAAATCTTTGAAGTTCTTTGCTGCCAAAATTAGCCGTCCGTCATGCCACAAAGTCCAACAAATGTGAACGAACTTACTGGAGGCAGTTGCCTACTGGTCCATGTAACCTTGCACAGTTCAATTTTCGTTTTTCGTTTTTGGTGTCTCAAATTCAAAAATTTAAATTTGACGCTCAATTTTCAATTTTCGTTTTGGGTTTCTCAAAATCAAAAATTGAAATGTAACGGTCAATTTTCAATTTTCGTTTTGCTTCACGGAAAAATGAAAATCAAATATTTGAAATTGCCTCGACTTGTCCATTTTTCATTTTTTATTTTAACTTTGGTCTAGTGTTCACACACAAAGTTTATGATGTCACGTCCGATCCGCGGAGTAGTACGGAAAGCGCAGATAATGTCGTATAGGCAGGTGTGGAACATAATACGAAAAAACAGTGGGTTGAAAGATATGAGAGTTTCACTACACTATGCGTGTTACAACACATACAAGGGAAGTGTGGAGAGGTGATCCCTGGAAGAGATCCCTGGAGCCAGGCATTTGCATCAGCGTATAATAGGCCAGCTGCGCATACGTAGGATCGAGTAAGCATGGGTACCAGGTATGAAACATGGCACGGAGAACAACGGGGTTGAGAAACATCAGTTTCATTAAACGAGATAGCTGGAGCCTGGTATTCTCACTGGGTAGTATAATAAATATACGTGGGTACCCTAATCATAAGCCCAAAGGGACTTCCCCTTGGGTGTATGTACGTGTGTACGTGTGTGTGAAGTTAATGCGTTGGAACAAGATGATGCCCGCACTTCAAGTTTGGAAGCCTTTTTAACACGCCCGGCGTCGATGCGTTTAAACTTTTGACAATCGCATTTGAGGAGTTTTCCACGCTTAGCGTTGACGGGCGTCTGAACGCTCCAACGCTCTAACGCTCCGGGTCCCAAAAATAGTGGAGGATGAGTGAAGTATTCAGACGTCCGGTGTCAATCCTGGCGGTTGTGTTCTTCTTCCGCGGCCCATCAGCGCGATGCTTGATTGTTATTGGTATTACATGTTTTGTTGGTATAAGTATACTATATTTGAAAATAATAATCAATATCGGTTGCGTGTACGAATGTTGTTCGCTTTACAGAGCTCTTAACATCTATTTTTAGAACTGGGGGAAATATAGGACTGGGTCATAATTGGCTAAAGCCCTAATTACAATAATCAATGAAAACAGCAGGATTCCACCTGTCCAGACCTGTATGGTGGGCTATTTGCGCTTTCTATTCTACTCCTAGCACCGTAATTGACGTCATATAATCCTTGCGCGTGGGCGCTTAACACTGATACGTATAAGTTAGAATTAAAAAACGAAAAACGGACAACTCGATGCAATTTTCAATATTTGATTTTCATTTTTGCGCGAAGTGACACGAAAACTGAAAATTAACTGTTAAATTTTGATTTCGAGAAACCGAAAACAAAAAAAGAAAATTGAAATTTACCGTCAAATTTCAATTTTTGATTTTGAGAAACTGACAACGAAAATTGAAAATTGACCGTCAAATTTCAATTTTTGATTTTGAGAAACCAAAAACGAAAAAAGAAAATTGAACTGTGTAAGGTTACACGGACCATGGCATACAAGACTGATATTAGGACTGGCAAGTTTTAGCAATGTAAATTTAGTCATACAATTTTGACTGTACAGTGATTGGACAATTTCCTTTGAGTGAAGTAATACTAAGTCAGCTAAGAATATTTGACGATATGAACACCATGACATTTTGCTGGCATTATTGAAAACAATCCACGTACCGCTTCTACCTTGCCAGAAAGTTGATTATATGTCCATTAATTAAATGTGGTGGGAAAAGATACCGGAGTACTGACAAGAAATCATATGACCAAATATTCCAAATGCATTATAGGTCAATGTTCAACATCACAAGCACATAAAATGATCCCTGTGATGATTCGATCTCAGCCACGCTTGTATTGTAGCTGTTCATGTGGACATCTTGAATGCCGTGACCACACGGCCCCTAGCACAGACTTAAACGGTATTAGATATAAATATTCGAGAGCAACAATGTAACCTTCTGATGGGATGTTGTGAACTATGTGATCGTTTGCTAAACGAAACTGATCAAACTGGGATTACGTTATATTAGTAGAATGTAATTTCTTAATCAGAGAACAAGTCTGTGAGGCCCGACGCCGACCGAGCGCTTCATTCTCCACCATTTTAACCACAGTCACAAACTATAATCTGAATGATTTGTACCTCGGGGACGAAACGTTCACCAGCAGAATCTCACCATATACAGGTAACAATTAAACACAACATATCAATGTAGTGAAAAAAGATGCCGACGCACTGAGAAGTGATATGACCCTACACCACTATTATGACCGCTTATGAAAAAAACGTCACAAGAGCAAAAAGTTATTTCTACGATGATTTCAAAATCTGCCACGCTATTATTGTAGATGTTCATGTGGACATCTTGAAAATCATGCCTGCTTGGAGATTGCTGATCTGTCGAGTATGGGTGCGGAGATGATATTTGGCCGACGGCTGGCTATTGGATGTCGGAGCTGGCGTTTGCATCTGCCCTTATGGGGCATTGTACAACGATTGGTCGATTTCTTGTTAACCTATGCCAATAGACGCATTTGTTTTCGTACCTAGACATGCATTAATGTCAGTTGCTCATGATTTGGAGAGTAGGTAAGACTACCTATTACATAACTTAGTGCATGTTTTAACTGCCTGGAGCACTGTTCATCGGGTTTATCATGTGAAAAGTTCCTGGCTCAGAATTAATGACATGACAAGAATTCCACCAGCAAAAAAGCGTTATACACGCCCTTTGAACTGAACGGCGGTTCTTTTCAGTCATTTCTAAATCCGGCGTCTTGTGATTAAAAATGATGTTATGAACATTATAACTTGGTTGTAGTATAATGTGGATTGTGTAACATGATGAATATAGGCAGAGAATTTAACATTTTAACCTCTTTGAAGAACCGTTTTGTAAAAATTTGTCCGCCGATTCAGCGGAAGAAAACACTACCGAACTGGTAATCTACTTCCGGCCAAACATGTCAACTTATTAACGACCAATGTTTTCACGATCAGGTTGACCTTCTTTGAATGATATGCACTCTTCCTAAGAAGTTTTCATATTGCAAATGAAATTTGATGGCGTCTGTATGAGAGAGAGTGAGAGAGAGAGAGAAAGAATTACCGTCGCGTCCAGCAATACTTCAGCTATATGACGACGATATCAGAAAGGTTCATTGTAGCATCACGTAAACTGGGTAATAATGAGAAAATCTGGAGTTTGAAGTATGGCACATTCAAATAGATATCACAAGATGTCGCAAGAATTTTATTGTTAAAGCAAAAAATTAGGTATTATTTCTTGGCCTGGTTGTGTACCATACCGCTCCTGTCTGTTACATATAGTAAACTGGCGTAATAGAAATGGGTAATATTGATCGGGGGTCAAAACTTTTTTCTATGTTTTTCTGTATGACATAAACTGGTTTCTCCTATTTCATTTACATTTATGTATGTATATCCTATGACATGCAAATTTATCATGTGGGAGATAGGGAATCGGATTGAGCACTTTTTTATTTTGATCAGTACTACTTAATTAAATCCGATTCAAATATCCTCATTTCCTCTTTGTTTCATTGTCAAATTGTAAGCCGTAGAAATACGCTCAAGTTTGGTTTTGAACAAAGAGAACCAATCCCTGATAAAAAATCAGGATTGGTTCTCTTTGTTCAAAACCAAACTTGAGCGTATTTCTACGGCTTACAATTTGACAATGAAACAAAGAGGAAATGAGGATATTTGAATCGGATTTAATTACGTAGTACTGATCAAAATAAAAATTTGAGTGAAGCTAAAAAATGTACTTACTAGAATAGACGGTCAGTACATTTTCCTGTGGTTTTAGAAAATTGGTCTCCAAAAGAACTTGAATCACTTGAATTATGTTAACCCTGCATGGAGGGAGAGAGGCACCCCCGCGTTGTTTTCGTGCTCTCATCTCTGGAACGACAAAAAAATGAGAGCTGAAACTTCTCGACTTATTATATTGGGATCATTTTGAGCCTATTTGCATAATATCCCGCGGGAAAAATCATGGGTATATTGATAATGGCGGCCATGTGGCGTACCAGAAAAGGGATATTTTCGGCATATTTAAGTGGGTAAAATACATTTTATTTCATATCAGATTATTATTTACTAATTTATCGTGGAAGAAAACACAAAAATAAAAAAATAAATAAATCGAAAATTCTGACCGAAAAATCGTCCAAAGCACTTTTTGAAATCACGTTAAAAAGGGGTAAAAACATTAAACCTAGACAGTCCGACAGTAATGGAGGTGTTGCCATCTTCAGAAGGAATACACTATCAGTGGGGCGTTAAGCGGACACATGTACCATTATGTTATAATGTTCTATTGCAGGAATTAGTCACATGGCTCCTCTCCCAATCGACATGTCCAACACATATAAGCAAATCCACTGGCTTTGAATAATACGACTGGCTCAACAGACTCAATTCTACACTAACTCTGGGCTAGATTGACTAAACAATTAGATCAAAATATTGGTTGGTTCGCCATATATCCTCACTGATAGGCAATTAAAGTCCTTTATTGATTGCGATGCAGTGAATTTGCTAAGGCGATGTTGTCTAAATTAAACATGTCAACTGCTGATTGTAGTATCTAGCACTACAAAAAAAGGCGGATTTCGCTTACTGGGGGAAATGTATTGCTTATCAATGGGAGAGGTCACTGTTTGCACTTCTTTACATAGATGCCATCTAATGTGGATGTTTGTATTTCATAGCGTATGACCCGTACAGTGCAGTTTGGAGAGGCCAAGATGACAAATACATTTACGGGATATATATTATAGATATGGCATCCTATATTTCACATACCCAAAATAGTATACTCACATGTATGGAATATTTAGTATCAAATTATATTCCAAACAGCAGGTAATGTAAAATAACCAATTATGGCAAGACTGCCTTAAATTTAATCAAGTAATACTCTTTGACTATATTCGAGAGGTATGACAAAGTATTTGTATATATGAATATCTATTTAAATTTAACCTATCACTGAAATGCAATGTCGAAGTTCCATCAACCGGCTTCCTCCAAGAGGTACGTCTCATACTCGTCATAAGAAGGTAATTCTTTTATATGGCAAATATTAAGATTTGACATCATGAAATGGTAATTCTGATACACTGCAAATATTAAGATTTCATCTAATTTCATCCAGACTGTAAAGAAAACCAAATGAAGCCTTATAAGTTATTTCACCGTCTGGTAAATATATGCATATTTCGATGACAGCAAGTATTCAGTTCACCCCTTTCACTGATGGTTATACGGGTATGCCATTCCGTGTTATATGGTCAGCGAATATATGGCAAAACTGAACTTTTTGCAACCAGTTTGGTAAATACTGCAAATATATGCAAATGTTAAGGAATGACTGCGCTGTAAATATATCGCAAATATTTTCATTTACCAACAGTTTAATCTTCTTTAAATGTTCAATAGTAATATTTCAGTTTGCAAATTAATGCAAATTTGATAATGTGATATGGTTTTGTTGTTTGTAGGGCACATAGTTTATATTTTGATCATTCAACACGCTCTTGTGGATAATGTGCGTGTGTAATACGTGGCATAACACAAGTGCAAGGGAAACTGTGTGGGGTTTCTTTGCTTATTTCATACAATACCAACTACAATGAATTGGTTAGAAAGCTCCACTTCTTGGCGATTTCCACTTCGTCGTTTCAGGAATCAGGAGTCACCCTGCAGCATAAGATGGAAACGAGGAATCCATGTAATATATAGGACATCGTAACTCTTCCCAATACAACGTATAAACTAGAGCCATAGGCACTGAAACGGGGCTATTCAAATGTAAAATAGGCTGTTGGAATAATTCCACTAACTCTTTGATGTTCCATCTCATGGCGAAGAGCCATACTTGTAGTCTCACACATTCCTCTCAACAAGGATCTTTAGTGCATTAGTGTAATTGTACACATATATATATTTTAAAAAAACGCTGTGACAGACATTTATTATG
>JAVTVY010045358.1:0-21038 GCA_036873755.1 Hanleya hanleyi
ATATGATCGTGGCGTACATGATCTCTGGCATACACTGATGGTAAAGTATATGATCGTGGCGTACATGATCTCTGGCATACACTGATGGTAAAGTATATGATCGTGGCGTACATGATCTCTGGCATACACTGATGGTAAAGTATATGATCGTGGCGTACATGATCTCTGGCGTACACTGATGGTAAAGTATATGATCGTGGCGTACATGATCTCTGGCATACATTGATGGTAAAGTATATGATCGTGGCGTACATGATCTCTGCCATACACTGATGGTAAAGTATATGATCGTGGCGTACATGATCTCTGGCGTACACTGATGGTAAAGTATATGATCGTGGCGTACATGATCTCTGGCATACACTGATGGTAATGTATACGACCGTGGCGTACATGATCTCTGGCATACACTGATGGTAAAGTATACGACCGTGGCGTACATGATCTCTGGCATACACTGATGGTAAAGTATATGATCGTGGCGTACATGATCTCTGGCATACACTGATGGTAAAGTATACGACCGTGGCGTACATGATCTCTGGCATACACTGATGGTAAAGTATACGAGCGTGGCGTACATGATCTGGCATACACTGATGGTAGAGTATATGATCGTGGCGTACATGATCTCTGGCATACACTGATGGTAAAGTATATGATCGTGGCGTACATGATCTCTGGCATACACTGATGGTAAAGTATATGATCGTGGCGTACATGATCTCTGGCGTACACTGATGGTAAAGTATATGATCGTGGCGTACATGATCTCTGGCGTACACTGATGGTAAAGTATATGATCGTGGCGTACATGATCTCTGGCATACACTGATGGTAAAGTATATGATCGTGGCGTACATGATCTCTGGCATACACTGATGGTAAAGTATATGATCGTGGCGTACATGATCTCTGGCATACACTGATGGTAAAGTATATGATCGTGGCGTACATGATCTCTGGCGTACACTGATGGTAAAGTATATGATCGTGGCGTACATGATCTCTGGCATACACTGATGGTAAAGTATATGATCGTGGCGTACATGATCTCTGGCATACACTGATGGTAAAGTATATGATCGTGGCGTACATGATCTCTGGCATACACTGATGGTAATGTATACGACCGTGGCGTACATGATCTCTGCCATACACTGATGGTAAAGTATACGACCGTGGCGTACATGATCTCTGGCATACACTGATGGTAAAGTATATGATCGTGGCGTACATGATCTCTGGCATACACTGATGGTAAAGTATATGATCGTGGCGTACATGATCTCTGGCGTACACTGATGGTAAAGTATATGATCGTGGCGTACATGATCTCTGGCATACATTGATGGTAAAGTATATGATCGTGGCGTACATGATCTCTGCCATACACTGATGGTAAAGTATATGATCGTGGCGTACATGATCTCTGGCGTACACTGATGGTAAAGTATATGATCGTGGCGTACATGATCTCTGGCGTACACTGATGGTAAAGTATATGATCGTGGCGTACATGATCTCTGGCATACACTGATGGTAAAGTATATGATCGTGGCGTACATGATCTCTCTGGCATACACTGATGGTAAAGTATATGATCGTGGCGTACATGATCTCTGGCATACACTGATGGTAAAGTATATGATCGTGGCGTACATGATCTCTGGCATACACTGATGGTAAAGTATATGATCGTGGCGTACATGATCTCTGGCATACACTGATGGTAAAGTATATGATCGTGGCGTACATGATCTCTGGCATACACTGATGGTAAAGTATATGATCGTGGCGTACATGATCTCTGGCATACACTGATGGTAAAGTATATGATCGTGGCGTACATGATCTCTGGCATACACTGATGGTAAAGTATATGATCGTGGCGTACATGATCTCTGGCATACACTGATGATGGGGTATACTATCATGACATACAGCATCTGTGGCGTAACGCTGCGTAACTTGTGTCTAATCCAGCATATCTGGGAATCGGACCCTTTTGAAGGCTAAAACGCAACCATGTGACAGGAAAGTATCCTCGGCACCTCACATTCAGGCCCGAAAATACGGTGGATTCTCGGACGTAGCCTTAGTATCTCATCGTCAATGCTTGTACACCAGAGATCTCAGTCGCTATATAGCTGAAATATTGCTGAATGGGACGTTAAACCTTAATTCTCTCCCCCCCTCCCCCCCTCAGTATCTCAGCCGCGCTTTAGTGTAGATGTTCATATGGTTCATGTGGAGAATTTGAAAAGAATAGTAGAGCATATGAAGGTGATATTTACGTGTTATCATGCAACATTTTGGACGACCGCTTCATCTGGTCAACGACATTGATCTCGATGGAGGCGACAATGGCTAACGGGTCAACCTTTGTTCCCATCTACAAACGGGACAAAAATATTTCTATCGCGGTATTGCTCAGAGCTGTACACCGTATAATAATTGCTAATGAAGATTCTTCAACGATTGCAATCAGATATAGATCGAAGTAAATCGTCCTAAATCAAGTCAGTATGATAATATATGGTGCTAATTGTGTAATGTGAATAAGATCTTCTGACTACAGACGCGGTATTTCTCTATGGACAACAGTGGATAATGAATGCCGGATCTGAGGCTTGTACATCGGGGTAAGTATGTTTGCCCTCACGGTTTCGAACCAGATGTGGATGAGCGCTGTATTTGTTGACTCTGTATTTTCTGAGTCAATCATCCCACACGTGAAGGTTATGCTATATCCTGCGTGGTATTTTTACTACCTCCACTGGTCAATGTTATTTATTCCCATTATCTGCTGTGTTGGCATTCTTTTGTCTGAGAATTATTCATCTGTTGTATGTTATATGTAGTTAGTACGGCAATGTTGTGAAATGATTCTGTACTTTGAGGTAAAAGCATGAAATTTTGAGAGTTGGTAGCCCTCAATTTCTTGATCACAAGCAAAATAAGACTCGCCTAAATTTTATCAAGATGGCCGACATTATAATGTAGAAATCAGGGGTCATTGGGATCTCTGTTCGAGATATATTTCTTACTCCTCGGGAAAGAGAGTTGAAACTTTCCACCATATATTTTGGGCTCAAGCCATAACAGAAAATGTAAAAAATATTAACGATGGCTGCCTTAATAACGTCACATTAACGTCATATTATAAAAATACGTTTTTTGTCGATTTTTCTGTTAGATTTTTGAGGGGATTTTTTTATTTGTGTTTTTTTCCGGAATGCTACACAATAAATTAGGAAATAATGATTTGATGTGACCAACAAATACTTTTGGAGACTTACTTGTGTAAAAAGGCTTTTTTATTAAGAAGAAAGGAAAACGCAACTGTTTAGTCACACCCACATGACCTCCATTTTGAACATTCTTATGGTCTTCTGCTGGGAGGGGTATGCAAATAGGCTCAAAATTAACCAATATGATAGGCTGTAAAGTTTCAGCTGTCAATGTTGTGCCCCTCAGCCAATTAAGTCATAGATGTAATGTTGTCGTCATGTACGTCCGTTTGTCTACTAGCGCAAACTGGAGAACTGGGTTAGGTTCACAGTGACCGAATATTGGAAACTTATTCATCTAGGTATATGTCATTTCCCTATTGAAATTGAGTCGCCTCGCCCATATCACAAAATACAGAGATTGTTACATCCGAAAACGGACATAACTGCGTAAAATTTGGGACGAGGCGACTATATAGGCGACGTATCGACAAAATTCACAGAGAGCAGAGCGAAATAATAACGGCGCTGACAAGACGTATATTTGCGGTTTTTTACTAGCTGTAAATCATTGTTAGGGGCCTACTTACAATTACATGGGCGTATTATTGATGATGTTCTGTGTTGGGTTATCGTCCATGGCGATGTAACACATCAGCCCTGCAAACTAACTGCATCGTGTCGTGTTTCTTTATAAAAAAATTACTTGTATTGGATACTTTCTTTCTTATTGCGGTTCTGAGATCAAGGACTCTCCATATATAGTTGAAAAGCATTAATTAGCTTCTCGCATATTTCCGCAATATATGTCTCATCAAAATGTCTTTGTGCTGTGAATAAACGGCAAAAATTATATTTCATGTTGTGGCTGAACGAATCCAGTTCATAACATATGAAACGATGGGTATATACTTTCCTAACAACATGTTACTCAATTTCTCATCAACTGCGGAAATGCGAGGCACAGATCATTATTGTTTTGACATGTCAAATATCAGCTTTTTACATATGGATATATAGCACCGGAATGGGCCATGGTTTAGTAAATTGTGATTTGTTTCGATGTTGCCTGTCCATATCTTTTTGTAACATGTCGGACTCGTATATCTTCCTGTAAGCTTATATAAAATAGTAAATATAAGCAATATAGATATGACATATTCTTCATATCCTTTCAGTATTTCATAGTATATTCAGACAGCGAAATTGAATTGACAATTATTTTCAATGAACATAGATTAATTGATACTAGGTTAGGGATTGCTATACTGCTAGATCTACACTGCGAAAAAAATTGTGTTGTTTTAACACAATTTTGTGCTAAAATGGCTTCAACACAAAATGTTTTGTGTTGAAATCAACATGGTTTTGTGTTAAACTTCATATATCAACACAAAATTGTATTGAGTTCAACACAAATTAGTGTTGATTCTAACACAATTTTTGTTCTTTTCAACACAATTCTGGTGCTAAAATGGCTTCAACACATTTTCGCATTTTCGCAGTGTATCATCAGTTTCCTAGTTACCTTTTTACTGATCCAGTCCTTGACTTTCCATCTATCTCGATCTAGTCAACAAGCATAATTTTATTCTGATAAATTCTCGTCAAGCTCCGAGGGACCTATTACAGGTTTCCATTTTTGTAATTTATTATTCATACCTTTTGTTTAAATATGTCTGATTCAGTAGCTAATATGGCCCCGGATTCATAATGAATCCACCAAAAAGAGAATTTGTTCTGGTTTTAAGAAAATAATGTGCAACTAAAATTTGTTGAATGTTCTTAAAAGAAGGAAAGTGAATTTGATTTTGAGAAAACATTTTGTTACATTTTTCTAGTTCTAAGAAAAAAAACGTAAGCAATTTGGAATGAGAAATTTTTTTTTTAGCATTTCAAGAATTTTTTTCTCGTTTTCACGAATTTTCTTGTGTCACTCCCTAGAAAATTATTTAAGAAATATTTTCTAACCAGATTTCTTGATATGAGAAAATGTTTTCTCAGTTTGAGAAAGCATTTTTTTTTTTATTTAAGAATTTTTTTCTCTTCTTCTGAGAAATTTTTTCTGAAGATTTTTCTGAAATTGAGAACATTCGTTTCTCAATACAAGAAAAGATAGGTTTCTTGTATTGAGAAACAATTTATTGTGTGACTCCCTAGAAAACAGTTCTTTCAAGTTTTTTTTTTCTTATTGCTAGAAACAAATTTTTGGCAGTGTGTGTTGTTTGTTTGCAGTTGTTAGAACCATCGCTCTATATGTGTTATACCCCCAATCTGCATTGAGTAGATGTGTTATACTCCCAATCTGCATTGAGTAAACGTTTTCCTCTCACAAAATACAGGGTAGCATCAATTTCATCAAATAGTTGATCATTTTATATATTGATGTAATAAACCTTTATCATACTGTCACGTACTGCTGATTATGTATCAGGTCAATTAACACTGATATATCTAAGATAACACTTAGAATGATTACTAGGTAGTATATATGACTTTCGACCGTTTCGTTCAGCCAAAGTCTACTAAGAACCGCATCAAATCACGGACATTGCGAGACACCAAAATCCCTTGCCTGTCATTACACAATAGTATATTACTTTGTCATGTATAATTTGTGTAAGCACTTAGCTGATTATCTTATGTGAGGATGATTTACATTTGGCAAATTGGATCCCAAAAGTTTCATTTTATGATTACTTCTATAATGACTGTAAAACAAAGTTATCCGGGTTAAGGCAAACATATTTATCTCCATTGTTGCGAGTATTGATGTACTTTAATATTTGATTTCAATAATGACGGAGTTTAGCCCCAAACTACTTGGACAACATGTAATATTACCGAATATCCAATATATAAATTACTTGAAATGGTTCACTGATAAATATTCAATCAAATTGACCGTTTTATAGTATTTGGTCCATCTGTTTGCACCTGGTGTTCCCATATAACTTGTAGTTAAAGTTAAAGTTACGTGTATTCATTAATTTTGCATCTCTGTTGTCAAATACTCGATAGGGAAGTATTGGTACTTTGACTCCCTTCACACACGAAATAAACTCAACTTTGGGCAAGCGGAATGAGGCTTATCCTGGTAAATTGCAATCCGAAGATAGCCAGCGTGCTTTAATGCCGGAGATATGGTACTATATATGATTTGTATTAGCCGAGGGAGCAGATGTAACGGGCAATATGCTGCCTGAAATTATGATACCTGTCGGTTGAGCCCAGTCATTTAAAAGTTGAATTCCGAAAGTGGTTCTTCCACACAATTGAGAAATGCCAATGGGCGCAGCGAACTGGATTGAATATGCGATCAATACGAGCTTAGTGACACCGTATCAACCCCAGACACAGAGACCCGTTAAAGCCTTTGCCCATTATATTATAAGACGGGGAATATCGTCCATTGAAGCGTGCCATTAATTTTACCATCTGCAATTGACTGATTTCTGCATTCCTCAACAAGATTGACTTTTCTGTGCAGCAACAGGCGGTTGTATAATGCTAAATTTCAGGTTCAGTTCACAATATGCTCCATGTCGTAAAGCTGCGCCAATACTTGGAGTAGTATACAAAGGGTCAATTGAACAACATTGACCCCGGAAATTTGCATGTTTTGTGGAGGTCACGTGGAGGTAGTCAATCAGAAGCGAGTATTGATGTCACGTGGTGTATGGTGGGTGGGTGGTGGGTGGTGGGTTTAAGATGGCGGCTGGTGGGTGGGTGGTGGTGGTGGGTTTAAGATGGCGGCTGGTGGGTGGGTGGTGGTGGTGGGTTTAAGATGGCGGCTGGTGGGTGGGTGGTGGTGGTGGGTTTAAGATGGCGGCTGGTGGGTGGGTGGTGGTGGTGGGTTTAAGATGGCGGCTGGTGGGTGGGTGGTGGTGGTGGGTTTAAGATGGCGGCTGGTGGGTGGGTGGTGGTGGTGGGTTTAAGATGGCGGCTGGTGGGTGGGTGGTGGTGGTGGGTTTAAGATGGCGGCTGGTGGGTGGGTGGTGGTGGTGGGTTTAAGATGGCGGCTGGTGGGTGGGTGGTGGTGGTGGGTTTAAGATGGCGGCTGGTGGGTGGGTGGTGGTGGTGGGTTTAAGATGGCGGCTGGTGGGTGGGTGGTGGTGGTGGGTTTAAGATGGCGGCTGGTGGGTGGGTGGTGGTGGTGGGTTTAAGATGGCGGCTTGTAGAAAAACGTATAAAAGGAGTCGATTTTTAGGGTAGGGGTGTATTCATTGCACTACCCTGCGTAGCACTCTGACTTACCTGACCTGACCAGCCTGCCTGCCTGCCTACCTGCCTGCCTGCCTGCCTGCCTGCTTCACCTCTAGCCAGTCATCCAGCCTGCTTGCCTGTTTTGTATGAGCTGTGGAGAACCTTTTACTATATTTCATTTTACCAGTGCAAATTCACCAGACTTTTACGCCGTAGCAGTTGCTCATCAGCCTGAGCCCATAGTCATGGCGTCATCATCATTTTTAGTGAGGCTTGGAAAGTACCGTGTTCGTCTGATTGATGAGATGCAGCATGTGGGTGAATTATGTGATTTCCTTATGGAGGAAAACATACTTCTTAAACAGCGTGTCGAAGATATCATGGCGGAGAAAACCACTTCAGCACAAAACACAGCCCTCATCGATGGTGTACTGCGCTCTACCCCCTATGCATTTCTAGCCTTCGTGGCGGGATTGAAGATCACGGGAAATGAAGAACTAGCAGATCTACTTGAAGCCGACGTTATACAAGATGATGATATCTTAGTCATGGACACTACCGAAGAGCGTACAGCTAGCAAACGTACGCACACTACCCCAGAGAGTACACCTGCCAAACGCGCTGGACGGCCCCGACTAACACCTTTAGAAATACCTGAGTCAGTGCTGGTTGAGCCAGTAGTACCTTAGCAAGTGCCTGCGCCTGTGAAAGAAGAGGTGCAACTTCCTATGTCTGTGCAGGATATCAATAACATTATTCAACAGGCCTACCAGGCAGCCCACACGGACATTTGGGAGCTCTCAGCCTATTTAACTGTGAGTGTGAAAGACGAAGAAGTGCATTTTAACGCAGCGGGCTTTAACGACAGACCCGGTAGGCATATTGCCATGACCTTAGACACCTGGCAAAAACTGGAGACCCTTGATTACGCCATCGATGCGGTTATTCGCGACCAGGGGAGTGACGAAGCGAAAAAATTTTGTGGGTGACGACATCTTTGTCAGCTGTGCTTATTTCAACGATCAGCTCCTGGTGCATATTCGTAAATGGAGAATGAGGTTAGATACGCAAGAGCTTGTTGCTTGTCCTCAGGGTGTCACCTTGAAATTAACGGCGTGGCGGAAGTTGCAGAGTCTCGCAAGTACAATTCGTCAAGCCCTGGCTTATCAGGTGTCTCACTATATTTATAAGAAGTACATCGACACAGTCCTGGATCTAATCAGACCTCGCATTTCACACTTGCGTATCCAAGAATGCGCAGGCTGTGAAAATAACAGTCCGATAGACAAGCATACGTGTGTGGACACTAGTGTACCCTCATACGCTATCATCACTGAGGCACTACAGACCGTGACCGAGACGCAAATTGCCCTGGCAGTGGAAGCTGCCTGCCCTCCCAAAATTCCACGTGAAGAGATTATTACCTACATCTACGTGCACCAGGGACGGAAAGACGATGATGAGTTCAAACAAGTCTTGTTGGCGAACTATTGAACAAGTGTTGAAAAACATTTACCGTATTCCTACACATTCATTGAAGTGGCTTGAGAGCGTATAATTGTATTAAAAATTCAGAGTTTTTTTTACTGTTAATTGTATTAAATGCAGAACTATTGAACAAGTGTTGAAAAACATTTACCGTATTCCTACACATTCATTGAAGTGACTTGAGAGCGTATAATTGTATTAAAAATTCAGAGTTTTTTTACTGTTAATTGTATTAAAATTCAATACTCAGATATAATTGTATTAAAATTCAATACCCTGGTGAACACGTTCATTCTATTTGTGTTAATAAAAATAGTAGAAAATTAAAAAAAATGCTTGTTAGTGTTCATTCTTTTTTTCTTTTTTTTTAAATTTAAAAAAAAAAAAAAAAAAAATTCAGCCCCCCCCCCCCTCCCCTTTCCCCCTTTCCCCTTTTTTTCAATAATTTCAAAAAAATTGTAAAAAAAATAGTAGAAAATTAAAAAAATGGTTGTTAGTGTTCATTCTTTTTTTTCTTTTTTTTTAAATTTAAAAAAAAAAATTCAGCCCCGCTCTTCCTCCTTCCCCCCTCCCTCCCCCCTTCCCTTCCCCCTTTCCCCCCTTTTTTCAATAATTTCAAAAAAATTGTAAAAAAAATAGTAGAAAATTAAAAAAATGGTTGTTAGTGTTCATTCTTTTTTTTCTTTTTTTTTAAATTTTAAAAAAAAAATTCAGCCCCGCCCCCTTTTCACCGCACCCTCCCCCCTTTCCCCCTTTCCCCCTTTTTTTCAATAATTTCAAAAAAATTGTAAAAAAAAATAGTAGAAAATTAAAAAAATGGTTGTTAGTGTTCATTCTTTTTTTTCTTTTTTTTTAAATTTTAAAAAAAAAATTCAGCCCCGCTCTTCCTCCTTCCCCCCTCCCTCCCTCCCTCCCCCCCCCCCATGAAATCTCAGCATCCATTTGATTCATGTCTTGTGTCATGCCGTTAATTTGTTCGTTGAGGCGGGTTACCTCGGCCCAAGAGCATGGTTGTGGTGTTGTTTCGGAAGCCGAAGTCGTTATAATCAGAGTTTCGGAAGCCGACGTCGTTATAGCCGTTGTATTTGTTGCAGGTCTATTACTGTTTAACCATGCAATTTCTTCTTCCCCATCAGTTATATCGGCATCTTCTTCTTCTATGGCGGCCATCCTGCTGATTTCTTGGTCTTGTTCTCGACTTCGTCTTATCAACCTCGCATTTTCTTCTTCTGCTATTACATCTCTCCGCAGCTCTTCCAATTCTTCTTCATTTTGCCGTATCATGGTTTCGTCCGTAATAACCTGCTGAAAGCTTGTAATTATGGATATTCCACCATCATCTCCACTGGTAACCACCTCTCTAGCATCTCTAGGATCTCTAGGGGGGTGGTGGGTGAACAGTGGTCGTCTTCTTGTACCCATGATTGTATTTTGTGAATAAATGTCAACATACTACGCGTTATTTATAGTCTAGACGGCTGGTGGGTGGGTGGTGGTGGTGGGTTTAAGATGGCGGCTGGTGGGCGGATGGTGGTGGTGGGTTTAACATGGCGGCTGGTGGGTGGATGGTGGTGGTGGGTTTAACATGGCGGCCGGTGTCAGTGAGTGCAATATGGTGGTATCTGCTAAAAATTTTTTGCCTGCACACTGTATAGTGCTGTGTTACCATTGCCCAAGGATAAAAATTTCCTAGTTTTCTTTCGATAAACCCGTTACAATTTTCAGGGAAATATTATAAGGCTGTAAGCCATAGTCTTGACGTATTTTTAGCCAGGAAAACCAATTTATTTCCAGTGTACCGGGTTTTCCATACTACCGTACACTAACGTTAGGCGTGTAAAAATCGATAAATTCATTAAAAATAACGGCTTAGTCTAGCGCTATGCTGCTAAATTTTTTAAATACTACATCATGAGTTGCCTGAGTTCAATTGGAAATAAAATTTATACGTGCACTGACATTTATTGCAAAATCACAGCCGTTTAAAATTGGGAAAGAAACACAAACCTATTTTGTTCAGCGTAACTGTAGAAAATAGAATAGAACGATTTCGCCGAGGTACGCATAATAGGATCAGTCTAGCATCTGTACCACCCTAGGGTCGAGTGTTTATTGTCCCGTGTATCTCCGCAAGAAAACAACAAAGAAAATGGCGGCTCCAGGATGGTGCGGGGACGCCCTTTCCCCATCACGGCATCGACCGTAGCGCCATCTGCACACATTGACGCAAGGGAGACAACTCGTGTGGGCCAAGGATATGTAAATAGCCGTGTTGGAGCTAGGGAGTGACTACTGGTCCAGTGGGGTCGAGTGAGGTATCAATGTGAAGCCTATGTGAGAGGGCATGTAATGGGCTGGGTGTGGGGTTGAACTAGCGTCATTCTGCGCATGCGCGGTGGCCGAAGGGTATGAAAATAGCCGTTTTGGAGCTAGCGAAGCCAATAATGGTCCAATGGGGTCGAGTGAGGTATCAAAGTGAAGCTTATGTGAAGGGGCATCTGACTGGACTAGCGGCTTGGGCGTTGTCACCAATCTGCGCATGCGCGGTGGCCGAAGGGTATGGAAATAGCCGTGTTGGGAGCTAGCGAAGCCAATAATGGTGCAATGGGATCGAGTGAGGTATCAAAGTGAAGCTTAGGTGAAGGAGCATCTGACTGGACTAGCGGCTTGGGCGTTGTCACCATTCTGCACATGCGCGGTGGCCCAAGGGTATGGAAATAGCCGTGTTGGGAGCTAGGGGAGTTACTACTGGTCCAGTGGGGTCGAGTGAGGTATCAAAGTGAAGCTTAGGTGAAGGGGCATCTGACTGGACTAGCGGATTTGAAATAGCGTCATTCTGCGCATGCGCGGTGGCCCAAGGGTATGGAAATAGCCGTGTTGGGAGCTAAAATAGGTTTGTGTTTCTTTCTCAATTATAAACGGCTGTGATTTTACAATAAATGTCAGTGCACGTATAAATTTTATTTCCAATTGAACTCAGGCAATTCATGGTGTAGTATTTAAAAAATTTAGCAGCCTAGCGCTAGACTAAGCCGTTATTTTTAATGAATTTATCGATTTTTTACACGCCTAACGTTAGTGTACGGTAGTATGGAAAACCCGGTACACTGCAAATAAATTGGTTTTCCTGGCTAAAAATACGTCAAGACTATGGCTTACAGCCTTATAATATTACCCTGAAAATTGTAACGGGTTTATCGAAAGCAAACTATAGAAAAACTATTAAAAACATAGCCTTCGTTTCAGTGCAGGGCCAACGAGCATAGTTCCGAATCATGTTGGTGCGCTGGGCATGACGCCATCTAGCGGTCGGTACAGGCACTGAGAATGGAATGTCTTGAAAGGGAGGTCATGGTTAATAACCAATAGGCCGGTCAAGCATTTTGGAGACGATTTCAATGTTGTCTTCTCTCCTACCTGTCAGCAAATTCTTAATTGTTTTACAGTGCAGGCACAAATGACACACAGATGTAGCGTCGTCGCAAATGTTCTGAAGTATATTTTATCTTGGAGCGCGCACCTACAAAATTGCATTTGTAATCTGAATTATTTTCTAGAACAGGGTACGCGTACGAATTTTTTTATTACGATGAAATTAGCAAGAATCGGTATATACATTTTGCCTGGACGGTGTTTTGTCATTCACCATTATGGCAGCGCACGGAAAGGAGCTCGCCTTCTTCCAACTGACGTCTGATGTGATTCTCATCGTCTATGACCATGAACTGCAGCTCATCGAAGAACATCCCCGAGAAGTGAAGTTATGTTTAAGCTTAGCAGGCTGGACTCTATTAACACGGTTGTTACAGGGAAAAGAGCCCGAAGTCGATTTCCTGCACGTGGGAGTCGGTGTGTACCTGCGAAGTGGAAGAGATGATTCTTTTTTTCCTCGGTTAGAACAATGTGGGGGTGCCGCTATCCTACTCCGGCCGGCATTATGGCAGGCGCTGAAAGCTATTATCACCGATGTCCACGACGTACTCTACCCTCAGGCGTGCTCTCTAGCTACCCGCACTCTTACACCGGACTGTACCCTATTGTTATACCCCCAACGCGTGGAGCTCATCGATGACGATAGCCGATGTTGGTGTACGTCTGAACCCGCGCGTGTCTCTTTATCCCCGGAAGGCTGGATTACCTTGAAACGTGTGTTATGCGGTAACCTCGATGGGGATAGCATTCACCTGTGTGACGATGTCTACATTTTCCGCGGTCCCTATTTTGCTCGACTTCTCTGTCTCAAGCGAGGGGGTTTTACTCTGGACCCCGATCTATGGACGGCTTTGCAACAAGTAGTCCCCATGGTGGATGAAGTACTCTCTCCACAGGAGGAGCCTCTCACAGAATAGTACCTGACACTATAAATACCAGGGATGAGACAGAGTGTGTGTCATTCACCGTTCGACATTTACAGCAAGCATGTCATCCGACCTACGAGCCATCCTCCCTCTTACACCCTACCAGGTGGGGTTATACGTCTATGAAGATAAAGTCACCCTGGTGGAAGACTGTGGAGCTATTTGCTGGGCGTCCGCTGAGACTCTATCGAATACGGTGACGCTACAGCGTGATGGCTGGACTAAATTTAAACGGGTGTTGAGCGGTGAGTTGGACGGACACCTCATCCACATGGACAATGCCATCTACGTATACCGTACCGCCCTCTTCCCACGCCTGGGCCGCTACCAAGACCCTACGCGAAGTTTCATCCTAACCCCCTCTCTGTGGTCAGCCTTGGAGAAAGTAGTGCCTATTGTGGACCAGCTGTTTACACCGGACGAACGATCACCAGACGAATTGGCGTGGGCTCGTGCTATGGAAGACGCGCTGGCTGAACCCCATGAAAAAAAACAACATGATGAATCCGATACAGCCTCGGAAGACGAAAGTACTATATGTATAGAATGCACAGAGGCTAGAGTGACAGTGTCACCTGATGAAGCGAACACACATGACGGACACCCAGAGGCGACCCGATGAGGGGTAAGAAGACCGTAATGAAGCGGTCCCGAAAGGGAAAAAAGGAGTCAGCATCTACAGTGAACAAGGTGTTAACCGATTTGTATTACAACCCCACCAGTCCAGCCGCGTATAGCGCTGTGGGAGCGCTCGCTCGAGCTGCCCATTCTCAAGGCATCAGTCGAACTGAAGTTCGAGACTGGTTAAAAACCCAAGACACTTATAGTTTACATCGAGCAGCCCGACGACATTTTCGCCGTAACCGAGTCATCGTAGGAGGTATAGACGCGCAATGGCAGGCGGATTTAGTGGATATGAGTCGATTTGCACCTCACAATGATGGACATCGGTACATATTGACCTGTATCGATATTTTATCCAAGTATGCCTGGGTACTACCCATTCGCACCAAAACAGGAGAGAATCTAATAGGAGCGTTCCAGCAGATTTTCAAGACGGGGCGCAAACCTCTTTATTTGCAAACGGATGAAGGCACAGAATTTCTCAACCGACCCTTTCAAGCCTTTCTTAAGAAACAGAAGGTATTTTTCTTCCATACGTACAACGAGACGAAAGCTTCTGTGGTGGAACGATTCAATCGTACCTTCAAAGGACGAATGTACAAGTATTTTACCGCCCAAAACACCCGACGGTACATCGATGTACTACCTCAACTGGTGCAAGGGTACAATCGAGCCTATCATCGCAGTATCCAGCGAGCTCCCCGTGATGTGACAGAACGCAACGAACATCAAGTGCGTGCTACGCTGTACTCATCCAGTCCACCACAACCACTCACGGCACCCCGTTACAAACGTGGAGATGTGGTACGGATCAGTAAAGTGAAAGGTCAATTTGAGAAAAGTTACTTGCCCAACTGGAGTGACGAGCACTTTGTCATCGTTCGCCATAAACCTCGACAGCCACACGTCTATCAACTGGAAGATCTACAAGGAGAAACACTGCAAGGCACGTTTTACGAGGCAGAATTACAACCCATAGTGAAAACACCGAAAGACTACTACACGGTGGAAAAGATTTTGAAAACGGAACGTCGACGTGGCATCCCCTATCATTTCGTCAAATGGCAAGGGTGGCCTCGTTCGTTTAATTCCTGGGTGTCAGGCCGTGACATGAAACGCCTATAAATTCTAACCCCTATCACCACCAGCCTTCAGTGTAGGATTGTACCATGGATAGTACACATCTACCCTTACTATTACGAACTCGAAAAGCACAAGTCGGTACTGTAGTGTGTCTAGTAGTGCTTCTGGGTACGTTATTTACAGGCGTGTTCTACGATTTGTCGTACGTGATATCCTGTTTGAGCACCCTGCGTTCCACATCTCAGTCATCCACCACTTCCACCACCACCACCACTACGACGACGCTGCCTACGCCATCCAAGACGTCAAGGTACCGCCACGTATCAACCCAGACACCCACGTCAACCACGCCGTCTACTGACACACCGTCTACTCCATCCATCACCACGTTACCCTTTGCCCGCTACATCCAGCCACCCACGACGACCACGTCCCGTACTACGACTCCACGTCATCCTCCGTCATCCCTGAGAAGCGACGATCCTTCCACCCCATCACCACCACCAACACCTAGTACACCCACCACCACCAACACCACGACGCTAAAAATATTTGCAGTGGATCCCCGTGAATCACGTTTACCACGACAACGGTACCCATTCGACTACAATCCCCGGTGGGATCCACGACAACGGGGGTGGGCTTCTAAACGCCGAGCGCAAATCACCAAATAAAAACTAAAAAAAAAACTAAAAAAACTATGGATCCTCGGTGGCAGCATCCTTTCACGTGTCTCATCGCTGGACCGACAGGGTCGGGAAAAACACACTTCGTTCAACGTCTCATCCAACACGGGTCAGCCCTCATTTCACCGCCTCTAGCTCGCATCCTGTGGTGTTATGGAGCTTGGCAACCCGCGTACGAGGAACTGGCACGTGTCCCGGGACTCACCTTAGTGGAAGGCTTACCCCCTGAGGATACACCCCAAGACACCTTGGTGGTGGTGGACGATCTCATGACGGAAACGGACAGTCGAATCACCCGTCTCTTTACCAAAGGAAGCCATCATCGTCGGTTGAGCATCATCTACATCGTGCAGAATCTCTTCAGTAAGAACAAAGAGCACAGGAACATTAGTTTGAATGCTCAGTATGTGGTGTTATTCAAAAACCCCAGAGACGCTTCACAAATTACGCACCTGGCCCAACAGATGTACCCTAAAAACACGGCCTTTGTACGAGAAGCCTTTGAAGATGCTACCCAATCCGCTCACGGGTATCTACTCATCGACTTGAAACAAGACACTCCCTCCACCCTTCGATTGCGTACCCTCATTTTTCCCGGCGAGGTGCAGACGGTGTACACACCCAAATAAAAGATAAAAGAAGAAGACAATCCACTCTAGCCGTCATTCATCATCATGTCTGCACGCGTACGCAAGCACGCGCCGGCCCTGCGCGTATTACGCAGCGCGCCACCGGAGGTGGGCCGGGCCCTGGTGCGCGGGGCGGATCCCGACTTGGTACGGTGTTTGTGTGAAGTGGCCCATAATGTGTTAAAAGGCAATGTTCCACTCAGTCCTCTGCAGAAAGGGAAATTGCAACGGCACAAGGCGGGTCTCCGAACGTTGGTGAAGAAGACGGGTAGTGTCAAGAAAAAGAAACAGGTGTTACAGCGAGGTGGATTTCTCGGCGCACTCCTCGCACCCTTAGCCGCTACTGTACTGGGACCGTTACTAGGCTCCATCTTGGGACGCTAACGTCATCATGGAACATACGAAAAAAATGATGCTGGTCGAACCTCGACTGTTACAGAGTTTGCAATCACCCTATCCCGTGCCTGCCACAGTGCAACAACTCCAGTCTCTGGATGAAGAGATGAATAGTATACTCCAACGTCGACTACCCGATCACGAGAAAATTCAACTCTACCATCATACGCTGAACCAGTACCAGACGTTTATGGATCAATATAGAGGGAGTAGTAGTAGTCCACCACCACTACCCACAACGCCCACACTCACACCGCCTCCATCACTACCCTCACCTGAGCTGGAAGAGGAAGTGTTGACCAGTGTGCCTAAAGCCTTCAAGACCAAGGCACGTTTATTGTTGGACCGGGTGAAACAGAATTCCGATATGAGTTGGAACGCTGAAGGAAAACTGCTGATTCGAAACAAAGTGGTGCCGGGGTCTCATATGACCGATTTGATCAACGATATGGTACGTTCTCGCAAACACTCTAATCCACCGGGCTGGGAAGTCTTTGCTCAGGGATTAAAAGACACGCACATCCCTCAAGAATTGGTAGGGAATCCTAACCGTTGGGCCTTTATGCAGCAATCGACCCGACACCAACCTCCACCCTCCTCTTCTTGGGACTCTATGTCACCGCCGCCGCCGTCCAAAATACCACAACCACGACGGGGACGTACCCGATCTAAGTCAACGCGACGATCACAACGCCGAGGTAAGGCGCCCAAGACCTGGGGGGGCCCTTACTGGGAACCCTACTAATAACTCCTATAAAAACCCGGTGCAGAAGCCAGAACAACTCAGTCGTCATGTTTTACCTGACGTTGCCCAGTAATAGCTCACTCGAAGTGTTTCCTGACAACACCTTGACCAAGTATGTCACTCAATTACCACAACCGTTACATTTACCTGGACGATGGGAATGTGGACTGGTGGATATTCAATACCCTTACTCATGGTACAACGTACAAGACCAAGAAGTATGGTACGAAGTGACCTACCAAGGTAAAATCTACAGACTGACTCTCCCCGAAGGCCAATACGATACGCCCCAGAAGTTCAAAGAGGGTCTGATGGCCTTGTTGGAGTACAAGGCTCTAAAGGAGAGCACGGATAGTGCAACACGCCTGATAGCCTTTCGCTTCAAGAAAAACGTGTTCTTCGATGTCAACGTACACAACGACAAGAGCTCTATCATGCTGAGCCCTAACGTGGCTGTGAAACTCAGTCCTACACTACAGCAAATGTTACGGCTGCCTGACAGCGTCTACACGGGTCCCACCATTGACAACGGTACCATTTTGATGGATATGAAAGTAGGTATGTACGGACTGTACGTCTACTCGGACGCAGTGGACAGCCATATTGTGGGTGATGTGAACACACCTCTGTTACGGGTGGTGCCCATTAGCAAGACGTATGGCGATCAAGTCAACAAGAGTTTCAACCATATAATCTACCTGCCCGTACGACATACCGATATCAACACGATCACGGTGGATATAAGAGATGACACGGGACGCCCGATCGCATTCGAACGAGGAAAAGTGGTGCTGACACTTGCTTTCCGACAAGTCCGCTCTCCTCACTTCGTATAATGTACGTGCCTTACCAGTGCCATACGCCCAGCTATGTCGACTACTACAAGAAACAAACGGGAGGAGGCTTGCCCATGTTTAGCGGTGCACGCGTGCAACGAGGTCACGGATTGGGGAACATACTGGGCAGCATTGTGAAAACGTTTTTACCCTTGGTGACACGGGGTGTGAAAGCGGTGGGGAAACAAGCGGTACGCAGTGGATTGCGCGTGGCCGGTGATGTGATGGGAGGCACAGCACCCCGACAAACCTTCAAACGACGGGCTAAAGAAGCCGGCGGCGTCTTGATCGCCAAAGCCCTTAAAAGACAAACTCCGACACAGCGAAGAGTCATTCGACGTCCAACACACCGACGACGCACACACCAGAGGACTAAGACCAGGACGAAGAAGCAGAAGAAGAGGAGTAGTAGTAGGAGAGACATCTTCGCATAATGGCATTCATTCACTCCGAGTCGTGTCCGTCTACCAACAGTGAATTGGATTTGTGGACTATTCCACCCACCCAAACCAGTGTAGCCGAAGGACGTTGGGTAGAACATCGACCCCTGGCTAGCCTGACGGGGATGGGCCCCGTGGAATTTACCATTGAAAACAAAGATACGGCCTACCTGGATTTAGCCCACACGTACTTGTACGTGAAAGCCAAAATAATGGACAACGACGGGACGCCCATAGCGGACGATGCGGAGTAGGCCCGGTGAATCTTTGGCTGCACTCCTTGTTCCAACAGGTGGATATAGGTCTGAACGATAAACTCATCAGTACGTCCACCAATACGTACCCGTACCGAGCCTACATGGAGACGCTGTTGTCGTACGGCAGTGATGCCAAAAAATCACACTTACAAGCTCAGCTGTACTTCAAGGATACACCCGGAGTCATGGACAGCCTGCTCGGTGCCAATAATGGGTTCGTCGTACGCAAAAGAATGGCAGCCCAAAGCAAGTCCATCGATATGATGGGACGACTGCACGCCGATCTGTTCCTGCAAGACCGCTACATGATGAACGGTGTATCCATCAAGATCAAGTTGATCCGTTCCTTACCCGCGTTCGCCTTAATGGGCGGTGGAGTCGGGGTGTCAATTACAACATCGTCATTGAAGATGCAGCCCTGTTTGTCCGTACGGTAGATTTGCAACAGGGCGTGTTGCTGAGTCACATGGAAGCCTTATCGGAAAAACCAGCCCTGTACCCCATCCGACGCGTACAGACCAAGGTGTTCTCTGTGCCATCAGGTACGATGATGGCCAACCGTGAAAATTTATTTCTAGGGGATCTTCCTAAACGTCTTACCCTGGCGTGTGTGACCAACACCGCTTTCAATGGAAATTGGGCTGAGAATCCGTTCAACTTTCAACATTTCAACATCAACTTTGTGGCACTGCACGTGGCCGGCCATCAAATTCCAGCCCGTCCATTACAACCGGACTTTACTAACAAAAACTATGTGCGGACCTACCTGAACCTGTTTACAGCCACAGGACAAAACAACCAGGACGAAGGCAATACCATCAATCGAGACGACTTTATCCGTGGGTACACATTGTTCGCCTTTGACCTCACCCCCACCTTGGAACACGATCATCAACTGGCTTTGCTGAAGAAAGGAAACCTACGGTTGGAACTGCGTTTCGCCACCCCTCTAGCCCACACCATTAACGTGATTTGCTACGCCGAGTTTGATAACGTCATCAGCGTGGATCAGCAAAGAAACGTGCTGTGTGACTACGCCAGCTAGAGTCATCATGGATACAGAGCAGCTGATGGGCATACTCCAGCGAGATCCGAAGATCCCCTTTCGAGGTGTGTTTCCACGCAATGTGTTTCCCACCCACTCCACCACCCAGCAGCCTACATCCTGAATACAGACCCGAGGAGTCGACCCGGTGAACATTGGGTAGCTGTGTACGTGGACACCCTAGGCCAAGGCGAATACTTTGATTCCTACGGATTTGCACCCCTACATGCCGATTTGGTGAAATTCATGGACGTCTCTACTACAAAGTGGCGTTGGAATACTCAAAGATTACAAGGACCCTTGAGTAGTGTGTGCGGACAGTACTGTGTGTTTTATCTCACTCACCGGAGTAGAGGACATTCTATGCCCACCATTGTACATATGTTTGATGATTATTGTCAAGCCGAGGACCGTGATGTCCTCGTCTATGACTGGACGGCCTCTCGTTTTAATGTGCATGCTCCATTTCTCTGGTTAACTTAAATGTACTGTGCGCGCAGGCCACTTGTTTATTATCACGTTATTGTTATGACGTTGTTGTTCTGACGTTCATTGATGTTGAATAAAAGATGAAAAAACACAAAAAATGATGGGTTTTGACTCTTTTTTTTTATTTAAGTCAACAAGAAGGGTTACTGAATAGGTACAAATAGAATACGGGGTACAAATAGTAGGGTTAAGGTACAAAAATTCTGTCAGGAATAGGATTCGAACCTACGACAGCATTCGCCGACCAGCACTTAATACCGGCGCCTTAGACCACTCGGCCATCCTGACTTTTACATTTGTGTATCAACAGTTATAGTTCGACATTGTTCACAAGTCCAAGTAAGTGGTGCTCACACCATCGGCCAACACTTTTCGTTTCGGGTAAAAGAAAGTAAAGGCGTCTCGTTGCTGAATGTACGTCCGCATCTGGTGGTCCACCACCCGAAATCCTCGGTTAGTACCACTCGCACTGGCCTGGCTTTGCAGCACGTTCAAGTATAAGGCTTTGTCGATGTTGGGATCG
>JAVTVY010045359.1:0-21283 GCA_036873755.1 Hanleya hanleyi
TGGTCACGTGGGCACTGTAGGGTAATTGTATGAAACCGTGACCAGCTGATGTACAATAAATGCCCAGTGGCAAGTCCAGGGCTTAAAAAAAAAATCATTTTCACCAAGAAGTATTCCTATGATGAATTTATCACTTAAAGTCCATGAATTATTTTTGCAATGTATACAGTTCATGTGGAATGAATATGTTTGCTACAGATGTTTTTGAATGGTATGCCTTTCAGTAAAACGCAATTGTTCTTTCTTGAGGATTTTGAATGTTTCGAGTTGATCTGCTTTATGAATTGTTGAAAATTTATTTGAACTTAAACGCATGTTCTGTGTTATTGTCGAATAAACAGCAATCTAGGCCTACGAAAAAATGTGGTGTGAATTATCCGTGAAAAGGTCGTTTTATGACTCTGCATGCATTTTCGTGAAATTCTTGTCAGCATCAGCAGTGAAGTTGTATTCGCCTTATGGATAAAGAGAATTGTATAAATTAGTATACCGGTACGCTATATATAGAACACTGCAGAAGCGATTGATTTTCGGTATTTATAGTGGTGTATTTGAATATGAGAGCAAACAGGCTCTGTTCATAAGAAGTTTAAATTTAGTTTCATAAAGTATAGTCAGTGGAACTCCAAAATTACCGTTTTCCATCCTATGCTTTTCCATAGGGATATCATTTATTCCAAACCATTGGCGGATAAAATATCAGTCTCGACAATGTTGAAATACAACAGGTGAAGCAATTCTTTAAAATTTTCAATATTAAAAGATTTACAGATATATAAATTTGTATGTGAATGAAAGCCTTGGTAATTATCGATCGTGTCGTGTTTAATATGTTCACTTCAAATTTGTATCAAAAGTCCCAAATATTTACTGGATACTATCACCGTTAATTTAATTTCCTTTGTAAAGCCTTCAGTATTCAGTTATTTTAAGGATACCTAAATGTTGTTGCAATAGCATTGTGTGCTGATTATATTCAAGAAGAATGGGGTATAGCCGAGAATTAAGAGGATGGGTTGGTTAAAAAGAGTGTTAGTTAGGATGTAATCCGTGAAATAAATCCAATTTATAAACAGTTGACTATTCAGAGGAATAAACCCATTTTATGGATATTTGATTGAACCAATATGAATTTTTCCAGCAGATACATGAAAAATTTGAAAGTCAAGGAATTGTTGTAGTGCACAAAGACGACTGTCATTTTGGGCTCAATCTACTCAAGAACCCAAATACTCAATTTGGAAGTTAATATGAAATGTAAATTACTCATGGCCAAATTTAAATACACAATTTAAATCTACTCGGATATAAAAATTCCATCTTGTAATTCTAAAAGCCGTGAACAGTTTGTTAAGTCAATATAGGTATCAGATGACGTGCGTCTCGAAATTCAAAATGACCGGCGTTTTACAAAATCTCACATACCTAGAAGTAATCCCCGACCCACAAGATACAACAAGTGAAATCAAGCTCATATTATCCATATTTATCCATTACCTGATCAATTACCGATATGTAAGAGCAGAGATGAACATTTGATTCCAACATGCTATCTAGTATTCATCTATAACAGCCACCCAGATTTTGCTGGATAAATGGCAACATCAATGTCTTAGACAAACATGAATGTAATACTTATCTGTAGCGGAATTTTATCAATTTTGTTAAAATATACAAACGATGAGGCTGTGGACTATTATTAGAACACATGCGTACAGACAATGGATACTCAGCGTTTTCCTACATTTATCTTTCCCTGTAAGGAATTTCAAAATGAAGACATTCTACGCCCTGGCGATAATACTCGGACTGTATGCCATGGAGGCCGAAGCTGGAACCTGCGTCTGCGCATCGACCGCTGTCAATGTGCGTACATGTGCGTCGACGTCCTGTAGTATCCTTGGGGTTATGTACAACGGTAACTGCACCCCCTACCAGTCGCAACAGGCATTTGGAAGCGGCTATTGGTGGTATAAGGTTCTCTATAATGGCTGGGTAAGTAGAGATACCGTATAATTTGAGGAGATATTGATTAACTCGAATGTCATTGGCTTAGGTTCCGAATCGATATCCCGTCCACCAATCGGCACACGACCGAAAACTCTCGAGCAGAATGTTGTATAGTTTGCACATGAGCAAACTATTATCGTTAGGCATGCAGGCTCACTGATATCATCTGGGGAAATAATCTTCAGAGCCTATTTTTCAAGACTATGTTAATATGTCAACACATAATTGAAAAAATGATCAACATGCACGTTCCACGAATAGCACCATTTATACATGTATTTTACGATGTTCCTTCCATGATTTCCTGTTTAGTTTTCATCCAAAGTGACCTTTGGCCTCACTTCTGTTTTAGGATTAACTTTCTTTCTCTCGTTTATCTACTCGCAAACATAAGATTTTCAATAATTTTGATTAATGTCACAGTGACCTTGCCCTTTGGCATACTGACCTGAAGTTTAGTAAGCATCATGGTTCTACTGGCCAAATTAGAGAAAGATCGGTCAATTTCGATTCGATTATATATGGCCGCCAGGTAGCCATCTTGAATTTCCCCTAACATTGTTATCGTGAATTCTCAGGAACTACTTCATGGACCTTTCTGAAATTTGGTACACATGTCCTACATGGGGTCTAGTTGTGCAAGATACCTGTTTTGGTCCGATTCGAAAATCTAAGTTAGGCTTCAAATTCATACGGTATTCCCGAGTTGTGACGTTGCATCACAAGAGTCGGCGGATCAAACGGTGGGGCATATTCTATATATTGACTATAGAGAATATCCATACCTTCACCTTCCATATCAAGGAGTTAATATAATTCGGAATTAAAATGTATTTTTTCAAATTTTAAATCAGTTTTCTTTATTCCATGCAGTTGTAAGTGAACTGCCCCACCGTTTCATCTGCTGACAAGTCGGCTACATGAGAGGACGTCACTCTTGTGACACAACATCACAACTGTAGACTACTGCGTGTTTCGATCCAAGGGAGATGATCAGGATTCAGACACTTTCAAAATTTCAACATTACTGCGCGGATCCCTTCAGTATTAATTACTGTACCATTGTACCTTACTATTTTCGAGCATGGTATCTTAAAAGAGATATCTCAAACTAGCCCAGTAAACAGAACAGAATTAGCATTCGTTCCTAATTATAAAATCTTGTTTCATAGCTCATGTCAAAGTGTCAAAAACATTTGTCTTCGCTTCCAGTACCCAATGATGACACGTGCAAAAAAAAAAAAAAAAAAACTTCAAAACGTAGACGAAGGATCCTCCGCGGACATTCACTTTCAGACATACTTTGCTCTTTTCTCTTCTACTATAACAACCGACATAAGTACAGTTTCTAGAAATCTTGAAACTCCTGAAACTTAGAAAGATGATATCTTGGTGTTTTCCAGTGTCCCCTTTTCGATCTTTTTTGCTCAGATTCGAAATTCTGTAAACAAAATTACAAATCAATCGTTTCTTCTTGGTAACAATGTACAAAAGACCCTCTTGTCATAAGCTTACAATTATCTGACAATGGTGGGTGCCAAGATTGTGCCAAGATCCTTCAGGATCTCTCGTTATTAATCCGACCGACTAGGCAGTTGAAACTCTCTATGACATACCTTGACTCCAGCGCTATAGGAAAAGCTTAAAGGTCAACCCAAACGATCTGAGGTCAAAAATATGAAAAAATAGTCCTTTCGATTCTGAAAATAATGATATTTTTTCATAATTTTGTGCCGTCTGGTTGGAGAGATATTGCACCCTTTTGTTTCCCCTTTCAAACAAATTATGAAACAAGGACTGGGTCTTGTCTACCTACAAGTGTGAGAGTGCATGTAGATCAGACAACGACAAAGTCGTACAGTGATCGGGCAAACCGTTCGCCTTTTAATGTTCTGTTTTCTGAACACCTATTGGTTCTGAACACCAATTGGAGTGAATGGCTGTAGATACAGAAGTGATAATAATACTTTCATAATCCTTTGAGATGTGAGATTGTGGGAATATCGTTCGATTTCAATTTAACTGACGTAATTTGTCGAAAATTGAGCAAATGTGAATGCCGATCCATCACGTCGTTTCGTCACTCACTCACTTACTTTTCGCCATGAATGTCCAAAGTTTTTTATCAAACTATATAATTCTGAAATTGGTATTTCATGGGAATTATGAGAAAACAAACAGAATTCAAATTGGACGTATATCAGTAGAGTTATCAACAGTTTACTGTCCATTCTGCCGAATCCTGGAGTTTATCCCTACGAAAAGGCCGTCTCGGCCAGTGACAACAACAACAACACAGACGTGCTCGTTCTTTACATCACAGAATCGTTCTACATTCAATACAATTTGAAATATTTGGACATTTGGTCTTATAGATGACGATAATAAGGTTTCCAGTCAAGTTGCATACCAATCTGTATTCAACAAACGACCTCTCCGAATCCTGTCGTCGTCGTCGAGTTCTACGTTGTCAGAATGGTTGTCACTGTCAGATTCGGAGCCGTACGGCTCAAATTGATAGGGCTGAATTCCGTCATTGGTCTTCAAACAACTGTTATTTTGCCCGTCACCATCCTCCTCTATGTCTATTTCATCTTCTTGGCGAAAAATATTTCCATCTAAGGAAATGATATCGCTCGAATCGACATCTGAATCGGAGCTCTGACTGCATTCGCTTTCCATGTTATCCGCTGTTTTTTCTCAGGCAATTGCCCTGCGTGACATCACCAACCCAGCTGTGAAAGTGTGAAAAGACGACTTTGCTACCATATTACGTGTGTTTCTGATCAGATTAGAATTTTTTCAATATTTTTTTCATACAAAGTGAAGCACGAACTATGATTTTTAAGGATTTTTAGACCAAAAAAGAATCCGTTTGGTTTGACCTTTAAAAGTTCCCAGATGACTGCCCAAAATTTTGTCACTCTATATACCTAACACGGTTCTGCAGATATTGCGCTAATAAATTGACGGACTTACATGACGACGGCAATACACCAAGGCAATATTTACCTGAGAGGTAAAAAAATTGACCACTGAAACTTTACAGCCTATGATATTGGAGTCATTTTGAGCCTATTTGCGTGCCCTTCAAGACCACGAGTAGATTCAAAATGGAGATCATAAAGGCACGACTAAAAAGTTGGGTTTTCGTAGTTTTCCTTAAAATATTTGGCTTTTTGCGCATGAAAGTCCCCACAATTATTTTAATTCATATCAAATAATTATTTCTTAATTTATTATGTAGGTTTCCGGAAAAAATCGCATAAATAGAAAATTTGAAAAATCTGACTAAAATATTCACCCCCAAAAGAGCATTTTTATAATATGACGTCACTGTGACGTCATTAAGGCAGCCATCTTGGAACTTATTATATTTCTCATAAGTCCAAGATATGTCATAAAAAGTTTCAACTCCCTATCTGTTGGTGTAAGGGGAAAAATTGGGGTCCCAAATGACCTCCTGATCTCTACATTACAATGGCGACCATCTTGAAATTGGCGGCCATCTTGGAATAATTTCAAGTGGGCCAATAGCAAATTTTAATCAGCCGATCGAGTACTATAAATGTGCCAAGTTTCATGCTTTCACCTCAAAGGGCAGAATCTTTTCATCATATTGCTGTACTATTATTGGTGTTGGCGAACATCATTAATTGGTGTTGAGCCAGTATTAGCACCAATATGTGAACAACAAAATATCATCAACACTATTAATGTTGATCAACACCATTCTATTATTTGCTGTTGAACTGGCCTCAACACATTGGCCAAAGGGTGTTGGGCCAACACAATTTTTATGGCTGTGCATAAGACTTCACCAGTATCAGCTGACATACTCCACAAAAGCAATCACTTCAAGAGCAATCAATGCTGATGCACCTAGAGTACAATACGAAGAGGGGAATGTCCGAGTAACTCTCCATTTCTTTAAAAATAATGGAGCGCCGGGACAAAAGAATGACGTCACAAGTGTGTTTTACTTCAGTGTAATCTCACGTTCGGCTATTTCCGTATTGGCGGAACAAGCCTCTCAGATCCCCACCGGTGGGGAGCGTATGACGATCACCCAGTGAGTCGACTACGAAGTAGTGCCTTTTATAATCAAGGGATCAGGTCGCATTTCATTGTGAAATTCAGTTAATTTTAACCATAAGAACATAATTCATTCAAATTATACAAAACTATTTCTATGTTTAGTCGAATAATGGCAATCTATCCCCAAAACTCAGCAACTGAGCTGATTTCCGCCAATACGGAAAAAGACGAATGCGAGCTTGGTTCCGTCGAAAATTAATTGTGCGCATGATAAGATAAGATTCTTTATTGTACTGAGCATCCTATTTGGGAAAGAGTACAAAACACATAAAAAGTAGAACAAATAAGAAATTAAACAAACAGGTGCGACGTTCCAGTTTTCGCTCTCAGAAATCCACTAGGTCATGCAGAGTTCTGGGGCTAGACTGACCCCAGTGTAGATACTGCAGCAGCCTCCGAGCAGGGCCCATCTCCAAATGTGATATTTATTTACCTTTTGGATAACAGAGGTTCGTCACTAAGGTGTGAATCAAGATAATTAGAAATATTACTTTTTTAAGTATCTCTTCTTCTGCTAATCAGAAAGAGCTGTTTTTTTCTAAAACTCTAACTCTAATTTAGCATTAACTATATTGATGTATGTAGGCAGAGTTACTGACAAAACATTTTTTTCATTATCTGTGCAACTGAATATTTAAGATATTACATAAGTTTTCGGAGGAGAATTTCTTCTTTGACCTGACGTATATCGCTAATGGTTTAGCCAAACGAGATGAATGCCATTCCTTTCACATTCCGAGGTGTTTCTCAACCAAGAAACAATCTATAGACGTTTTGGGAGCCCCTTTAAACTTTTGTTCTACTGGGAAATAAATGAATCTGGATAGCTCACCGTACTACTTTTAAAACAGAAGCAAATGATATTTTTTGGTTGCGGAAACAGCGTTTCACTCAATTGAACTTCATTTCACACTACATTTTGTTTGATTGTCCAACAATTCTATGCATGCTCATAACTCATCTTTATCTTGTAGTATGGATGGGTGATCAAGAACTCTTCATACCTCAAATACAACTGCCGTAAGTATGATATAGAATTATTTGCTGTCATTTTGTACATTTTTAAATCCGTCTTAGCGATTTGCAAGTTACGATCAAGTTCTCTTGATTGACACAATTATGTTTCGATATCAGTTCTAATATTTTTTCAATATCGGAAAATTTCCAATTTTCAATGTCGGAAAATCCTAGATTTCAAGTCTATAAAGTGTAATTGTGGTATCAAGGTAGCATACCATAACCGCTGACGGATTCAAATCAAGTGGTTGATTCCTTGCATCCCTTTAGTGGAGCAGTGAAGCCCCAAACAATACAGCCAGGAAAATGGTGTTGTTCAACACCGAAAAGTGACGTTCGGCTCAACACCAATGAATGGTGTTGAATTTATACTGACACCATATGTTTCCAACACCATTTACTGGTGTTGGCCAACGCCACTAACTGGTGCTGAACCAGTATAAGCATTCATCAGTTAACACCCAAATATGGTGTTGAGCCATTTTCAGCACCCTTTATCGGGGTAGAACCAGCACCATTATTTGGTGTTGAACTGGACTCAACACCATCTTTAGTAATCACTTGTGTCAGCACCATTTTCAACCCCACATGTTGACCAGCCCTCAACACCATAAAGTGAAGTGACAACACCATTTTTCTAGTTGTGAAATTTGCTTAATTCTTAAAAAGTCTTTATGTTGGAGTCACGGACTTTTCAATATACATGCAGTTTTGTTTAGTTTCACAACATTAGCGATACAGCTTGTAACTTTGATCAGTTGTCTTCACATACATTATTTTTAAATGATAGAATCAATTTTGCTGATAGTTTTGAATTATTGAATTATTATTTATAGAAAAGGAAATACCTAGTATGTAAATTCATTAACCCTGTCTAACTTCGTCTTTTGGCATGATCTTACATTCGACTCAGTTAACCAAACTATGATATTACATTCATCTGTATATTCATTTCAAGTCCGGAGTAATTGTAGGATTTCGATAAATATTTCATGGCTCTTTCACAGAACGTTCTGGGTCGTCCAGATTTAGCTGAGCATCACCTGCCAATAATGTAATGGTTGGCATTCTCACACACCTTAATCTTACCAATTGCCTTTAGTCATTATTCCGGGGATTTCTGTGTATGTTAAATTGAGATATGACGAAATGGGGCCTCTCTATAAACAGCCTTTCTGAAAGTGGGGATTTCCATATTTTACGATACATGCCGTAATATTAGTGTACAGTAATTGTACCGATCCCTGATAAGTTTTGTCGGAACTAGAGGATTTGATGACCACATTCTTGGAGTCTCATTATAGAAGAGGCCAAATTATTCTAAAAATACTCCAAATAGTTCAACAGGTAATCCGCCGAAACCAGGGCTTTGACCATTTTCTTTTGCATTAAGTTCTGCGTGGTAAGACATTCTTCCAATTTCTAGGTTTCTTCATTAGATCACCGACACAATTTAAGCTGATGTAAAAATATTGGAGTGCGTTTTATTTGAAATTATAAGTTCGATAAATATCTTCATCCATTCGGTTGATTTGTTTCGCTGGCTCATTTTCATTCAAATGGTTCCTGTTCTTTTTTTGATGTGTTCCTCTCCTTATTTTCATCAAGGACCTATTCAGTAATAGATCACCTGTTATCGCACAATTTATAATATGGTTGAATTGTGGGAGAGAATGTGTGATCCACAAAAAAATGACATCACACATGTATTTACACCTGACATGCATCTGGTTGTCCGACTCGCCCGATTATACGTTCAATATTTCTTTCAATATTCGCTCGACGGTTCGTTTAAGCGAATGCTCTTTGTTTCGCCAGGCGACTCCTTCAGTCAGTTCATTTGGATATTGCAGAAACTGGTCGACTTGTCCGCCGTATGAGAAGAAATTATATACCGGTATACACAGAGAATGTTGCGTTTTCCTCATTAGCAACTTGTCTCGTTTGACTAGTTTTAGATTGTAGAATACGAACTGAAAACACACACAATCTTCAAGCTAACTTTATGTCCGTTAGTCCTAATGTTGACTAGCTTCTTCTAATGTTCTCCTCTTGTTTTCAATGTACTTTGTTATTTTCTACAGCATTCTAACAGCTATGGCACAACGTGACTACTCCTCCCATTTCTTAGTTGACAAAACGCTAAACATGATGCAGATGAAGATGTATCGAACACCGAAACGCATATCAGTGGCATATATTAAACTGAGTTGCCGATGTTCTTTATCATAATCATTGTAAAAACGCTTGAAATTCTGTTTGAATAAAGGACCTTGTGGAGTAACTGAGCATCAACGTTTTGCGTCAATTAATCATGTTTAGCTTTAGCGATTTGGGTTGAAAGCAAATAACATGCAATTGCGTAGTGGTTATTCAACATTCCGAGGTAACAATGTCCACTAGGTTGCACTCTAGATTTGATCTGTTCAGTCCGAAATAAACAAAGGGTCCCTTCACCGGACACCAATAATTACATTTTCTTTAAATCAAATCTGTTGTATCCATATATCATCTCAAAGAGAATGCCTGTACCATTACTCCGAGGCAGCTGACATTTATGGAGTAATACAAAATTGAAAGCCTTGCAATCCCCTTTAAAATTGGGTCAACTCTCCAGGAAAATTGTTTGTAAGGGCGATTCCAGTAAAACAAAATATCGCCGTAAACCTCTATGTAATGAATGTGTGCTGCAAATATGAAATATTTCTACATGTATTTCACGTTAGCCCCTGCTAGCTCTTTTGAAATGGCCGCAACATCGGCTCACCCACGTCATGGATAAGTTTTCGACCAAAGTCAAGGAAAATTGGAAACTTGTAAATAAAACTGATGTTATTAAGGAAAACAGTGCCCTGTTCAACATGAAACCACCTTGGATTTTGGCGAGAGAGCGTAATCTGGCAAAAGGTCTTATGACGCACAGACCGATATTCTGACTCACAGACTGATATTCTGATAGACTGATATTCTGATGCACAGACTGATATTCTGATGCACAGACTGATATTCTGACGCACAGACATATTCTGACGCACAGACTGATACTCTGACGCACAGACTGATATTCTGAGGTACAGACTGATATTCTGACACACAGGCTGATATTCTGACACACAGGCTAATATTTTGGGCGCACAGACTGATATTCTGACACAGAGACTGATATTCTGACTCACATGCTGATATTCTGACACACAGACTGATATTCTGACTTACATGCTGATATTCTGACTCACATGCTGATATTCTGACACACAGGCTGATATTCTGACACACAGGCTAATATTTAGGTGCACAGACTGATATTCTGACACACAGACTGATATTCTGACTCACATGCTGATATTCTGGCACACATACTGATATTCTGACTCACATGCTGATATTCTGACTCACATGCTGATATTCTGACTCACAGACTGATATTCTGACGCACAGACTGACATTCTGACGCTCAGGCTGATATTCTGACACAGAGACTGATATTCTGACGCACAGACTGATATTCTGACTCACATGCTGATATTCTGACTCACAGACTGATATTCTGACGCACAGATTAATATTCTGTCTCATAGGCTGATAGCAACAATGTCGGAACATCGCGCGTAGAAACATCCTGCGTTGCAAAATCACCCGTCACAGTATAGCAACATCACCCATCGCAACATTACAACATCGATCATATATAACAGTATGTCCTGAAGCATGCAGCCATTCTATCTGTTTTTGCACCAAGTGCGGAGAAAAAAATTCAATATGTGTAGTACAAATAGCAGAGGTTTTGCATGGTGCTTACAAATGATCTACATTCCAGGTTTCTTAAAGTTATTGTTGAAAATTCTGAAAATGTATTTTAGCGTTCATATTTACGATAGATATTGGAAATCCTGCCCAAATAGCTCATCAATAATTTATTTTAATGTCCGTTAAATCTACTATTTCTGCTATGGATGGAAAAATAAGGTAAAAATCCAGCACGAGTTTACGAGTATAAATTTTACGATGCCCATGACGCGACATAGACTTATGTGTATATTAATTGTTAATAATCATTATTCCGTGAGAATCGCCGGAAAGAATTAAATATATTGCTGTCCGAGAAATTGAATGTTACATGATGCTATTTCTATTCACACTGGAGATTGTGAAATATATTTTTGTAAATCCTACATATAAACTCCTTAATTGTTGTTTCATGTACAGGAGCCCAGTTGCATATGTTGACGTCATAATATATTGATGTTGTCACGGACAAAGGTCAGTGAGACGGAAGGAGCCCTGTCTCACTGGGGCAAAGCTGTGAAATCCACCCCTAGTGAACTTTCCCACGTAGCTCCGGAACGAACAAAAACTCAGCGCTGAAACTTTTCTTTGAATTATAAGTCTATGTGCAAAGGATCATAGGAAAATCCAACATGGCGAACATGAGAGGTCTTCAAAAAGTGCATCCGCCTTTTCCGATGAAACAACAGTAGTATATACAGAGCAAATTGAGTAATTAGCGCCTCACTGCGCATGCGCAGAACTGGGTGTGACGTCAGAAGTGTGTCTGTGTGCATGTGTGAGTTGAGATGTGAGTGGGGTGGGTTCAAAATGGCGGCCGTTTATTTGACCCACACAACACCAATCCGTTGACCGATTGGTGTTGTGTGTGTCAAATAATTGGCCGCCATTTTGAACCCACCCCACTCACTCCGGTGCACGGATTGGTGTTGTGTGTGTCAAATAATTGGCCGCCATTTTGAACCCACCCCACTCACTCCGGTGCACAACGGATTGGTGTTGTGTGTGTCAAATAATTGGCCGCCATTTTGAACCCACCCCACTCACTCCGGTGCACGGATTGGTGTTGTGTGTGTCAAATAATTGGCCGCCATTTTGAACCCACCCCACTCACCGGGTCATGTATAAAAGCAGTCGATTTTTAGGGAAAGGGTGTATTCAATTGCACTACTTTGTGGAGCACTCTGACTTACCTGACCTGACCAGCCAGCCTGCCTGTTTCACCTCTAGTCTGCTTCACCTCTAGCCAGCCAGCCAGTCAGCCAGCCAGTCATCCAGTCAGCTTGCCTGTGTTGTATGAGCTGTGGAGAACCCTTTACTTTTTTCACTTTTACCAGTGCAAATTCACCAGACTTTTACACCGAAGCAGTTTTTCACCAGCCTGAGCCCCTAGTCATGGAGTCAGCCGACCTAGTGACGCTTCGAAAGAACCGTGTTCGCCTGGTTGATGAGATGGAGCATGTGGGCGCATTATGTGATGTGCTTATGGCCGATAGCATAATCCTGAAACAGGGTGTCGAAAATATCATGGCGGTGAACACTCCTTCAGGACAAAACAGAGCTCTCCTCGACGATCTACCGCGCCGTGGTCCTTGTGCATTTCTAGCCTTCGTGGAGGCGCTGAAGAAGACGGGAAATGAAGAACTAGCAGATCTATTGAAAGCCGACGACGACGTTCTACCAGATGAGGATATGTTAGTGGTGGACGAAGAGCGTACAGCTAGCAAACGTACTAGCCCAGAGAGTACTACACCTGCTAAACGGGCTGGACGACCCAAACGCCCTCGACTAACACCGTTAGTAATACCTGTGGTTGAGAACCAGCAAGTGAAACAAGAACTTCCTCTGTCTGTCCAGGAGATCAACAATGTGATCGACGCGGCTCACCAGGCAGCTCACAAGGACATTTGGGAGCTCACACCCTATTTAACGGTCAGTGTCAAAGACGAAGAAGTGCATTTTAATGCAGCGGGCTTTAACGACAGACCTGGTAAGCATATTGCCATGAACTTGGACACCTGGCAACAACTGCAGGCCCTTGATTACGCCATCGATGCGGTTATTCGTGACCAGGGGAATGACGAAGCGAAATTTCCTGTGGGTGACGACATCTATGTGAGCTGTGCTTATTTCAATGACCAGCTCCTGGTCCATATTCGAAAATGGCGAAGGCGTTTAGATACGCAAGAGCTGGTGGCTTGTCCTCAAGGGGTCACATTGAAATTAACGGCCTGGCGCAAGTTGCAGAGTCTAGCCAGTACAATTCGTCAAACTCTGACCTACCAGGTGTCGCACTATATATATGAGAAGTACATCGAGACAGTTCTGCAGCTCATCACACCTCACATGAACACTCTGGTAGCCTCATACGAGTCCCTCACTGAAGCACTACAGGCTGTGACCGAGGCGCAAATTGCTACGGCAGTGATAGCGGCTTGTCCTTCCAAAATCCCACGTGAAGAGATCGTGACGTACATCTATGTGCACCAAGGACGGAAAGATGATGATGAATTCAAACAAGTCTTGTTGACGAACTATTGAGAACAAGGAAAAACATGTATTGATCTGCAGAGATTGTATTACAAAAATTCAGAGTTTTTTCACTGTTAATTGTATTAAAAAAAATTCAATACTTACCTATAATTGTATTAAATTCAATTGTGAATACGTTCATTGTGTGTTAATAAAAAAAATAGTAATTAAAAAAATGCTTAGTGTTCATTTTTTTCCTTTTTTAATAGTCAAATAGCTCCAAAAAACGTCTATTTCCATTCTTGCGCATGCGCAGAATGCTGATAGTTCAACCCACACCAGTCCATCAGATGGCCCTTCATCTCACCTTCACATTGATACCTCACTCGGCTCCATCGGGCCACTAGGGGCTCTCCTAGCTCCAAAAAGGCTATTTTGCAGATAAATATCAACATCGGGTGTACGAAGATTTTTTTTATTTTAGAGGTAGTGGGTCGAGTGAGGTATTAAATGGAAGCTGACGTGAAATGCTTCACATTGATACCTCACTCGACCCGATTGGACCACTAGGGGCTGCCCTAACTCCAAAAAGGCTATTTTGAAGATTGCGCATGCGCAGAATGCCTATAGTTCAACCTACACCAGTTCATCAGATGCTCCTTCACGTTACCTTCAATTTGATACCTCACTCGACCCGATTGGTCCATTAGGGACGCCTCTAACTCCAAAAAGGCTATTTTTGAAGATTGATATTTTTGATATCATCTTCGCGCATGCGCACAATTACCCTAATTCAAGCCCATACCCAGTCTATCAGATGCTCCTTCACGTCACCTTCAATTTAATACCTCACTCGACCCGATTGGTCCATTAGGGACGCCTCTAACCCCCCAAAAAGGCTATTTTCATAGCCTTCGGCCTTCGCGCATGCGCAGAAAATTCAAAATAGCCTTTTTGGAGTTAGGGCAGCCCCTAGTGGTCCAATCGGGTCGAGTGAGGTATCATTGTGAAGCATTTCACGTCAGCTTCCATTAGATACCTCACTCGACCCACTACCTCCAAAATAAAAAAATCTTCATACAACAGATTTTGATATTTATCTTCAAAATAATCTTTTTTGAGGTTAGAGGCGCCCCTAATGGTCCAATCGGGTCGAGTGAGGTATCGTTGTGAAGCATTTCACGTCAGCTTCAATATGATACCTCACTCGACCCTCTACCTCAAAAATAAAATTTTGTTGACCTGACGTATGAAGATTTTTGTTTTGAAAAAAAAATTTTTTTGGGGAAAAAGGATGATGGACATCTGGTGTTAGTTGGGTGTGCTTAGGAAAGAAGTTTTCTCTTCCGGAAAGATGGGTTGGCCCTCAAAAGGGCCGTTGATAGTGTGATACGACACACTCAGGCGCGGTATATTCGCTTCACGCCTCCTACATGTTTTCTGCATATCGGGCATTTTATTTTCAAATGGGACTCGCCGGCATCAATGCAGCGACACATCGCACCTTGACACGTCAGGGTTACCCAGCAATCCTTACATAGGCAAAGATGTCCACAGGGTAACACGGCGTACCAACTTTCCTCCTCCGTACAGATACTGCATCGTGTTTTTTTCTCTTCGACACGGCGTTCTTTCTTGAGTATGGTAATTTGCGCCTCCATCCCATTCAAGGTGGTCTCCATCCCATCCAGCCCTCTCTGCATGACCATAATCTGTTCATTGAGTTGGATTATCTCGACTTGGTGGCGACAGGTTTGTGGTGTTTCCGCAGCTGAAATTGTGGGAGTTTCGGCAATGGTAGGAGGTCCGGCTGTATGGTCTTCAGTCCTTATACTTTCAGTGTATACAGGCGGTGTCATCGTGGTTGTTGTTGCAGGTCTATTAGTACTTAACCAGGGTAGCTCGTCTTGTTCTCCACTCTCCGTCACATCACTGTCGTTTTCTTCCATTCTGTGTATGTCTTGGTCCTGTTGTTCACTCAGTCTTCGTATCCGGCTACTCTCTTCTGTTCTCACATCTTCCCGCAATTGTTGTGCCAGTTCTTCGGTACTGTTGATTAACGTGGCTTCGTCTTCAAGCACTCGTTGAAAACTGGAGATGATCGTCAATCCCCCTCCATCTTCTTCATGGGCAACGATCTCTCTGTGTTCTTCTGTATCCGCAAGTCTTGGATCTCGAGTCGGATGATGTGTAAACAGAGCACGGCGTCTTCTAAAACTCATGATGGTGTATTGGTGAATACATATCAAAATTATACGCTATTTATAGTCTAGTGGGGAGGTGAGTACAAAATGGCCGTGATCCGCAACCCTCCATTTTTAACCCACCCCACTCACCGGCGTCAATGAGTGCAAGATATAGGCTGACCCACTGTATAGTGATTGGGAGTACAAAATGACGGCCAATCCACAGACCGCCATTTTGAACCCACCCCACTCACCGGTGTCAGTCAGTGCAAGAATCCCACTGTGCTGTGTACCCCTTGTCCCAAGCATTAAAATTTCTTATTATTTTTTCGATAAAACCCGTCACAATTTTCATGGGAACTATTAGACGACTGTGACCCGGAGTCTACACGTTTTTTTAGTCGTGAAAATCAATTTATTTCCAATATATCTGGTGTTTCAGACTCCCGTACACGATTTTTATGGGTTTAAAATCAATAAAAATTAATAAAATAGCGGTAGTGTGTAGCGTTAGACGGTTAAAATTTTTAAAAGACAATACATGGAATTGCCTGAGTGCATCTTGCAATAAAAATATAGGTGCGTTGACAGTTATTGAAAAATGACAGTCGTTTTTAAAATGGGGAAGAAACACAAATATTGGCAGTGTCGTAAAAATATATCACACAGCTATAGTGTTCTCGCTGACGTCCGTGTGAATTACACTATAAATAGCGCTGTATTTTTTTTAATTATTCACAATACCCAGTCATGCAGTCACTACCGCTCACTGAAATCAAGGATATTGACGACTTCATCACCCATGATGAAAATCAACTCTACGGGAATATCATAACTTTGGAAGATCATGACCAACCCTGGATAACTGATATCATGGCAGAATTATTTCCTCCTTCACCTGGGAACCAGCCTGCTTCAACTTCAACCCTACCGGATGTTTTTCCAGGCGTCGCCCCCTATTTTGACAAGATACAAGCCGAGTTAGAATGCATCGAGTTAGAAAAGATGTTGAAATCACCCCCAGCTCAAGACGAACCGGTACAAGAGAGACCCGCCGAAACAGAGGGAAGCACCCAGGCTACAAAAGAACAAAGACCCGATGCCAAGGCAACAGAGAACAGAGGAGAACATGTCACCAAGAAGCGGGTACAGAAAAAAAGAAAAGATGTCCGGCTACGCAAGAGGGAAGACAGAACAGATACAAGGGGCAAGAGAGAGAGGAGACCTCCCCTCCCCCTTCAAAAATGCACGATCAGGTGTATTATGTTTGGGCGATCACCACTTCAACATTGGGCTGTAACACAGAAAGACAAAGCCAATTATATCTACCCTGTGTAGAATGTTCGAACCAATTTGCCCGGTTTGCCATAGCCCCTTGCGGTCATTCGGTATTGTGTTCAGTCTGCATCCATCGTCGAGCCGGTATACCTAGCTGTGCAGAAGCCAATCATCCCCAACCGTGTGAACTATTACCGCTTACCTGTACCGTATGCGCTGAGAGAAGACGCCGACTAGAGATGCCCTCAACGATGTAATTTATTTACATATCCAAAGGTTCTTTTAAGAACCACCTTATTTTTCCGAAAGAGAACTGCTAAATCACGCACAAAATTAAAAAACGAAATCCCCACACCTTATAACCCCTGTGTTCATTCAAAATAAAATCCCCGTTATTCATTCGGGCTATTTGATCAAAAATAAATTACCCATTATTCGGGGTTATGTCCCCCCGGTTGAAAAAAAAAATAACAATCCGTTATCGCGCAGATTGTTTATTAATTAATGGGGGCAAAAAGAAAAAAAATCCTGTGTTTGATATATGTGATAGAGATCCGTTCTGACAAGAACGTTTTTCATATAGGCCAGGGATTGTTTTTTTGATTTGCTAATTAAAAAAGGAGTAATGTAGGACATCTGTGCGTTAAATTCATGTGCTCAGTTAAGAAGTATCCTCCCTCGGAAGGAATGGTTTGCCCTTAAAAGGGCAGTTTATTATTTTAACGTCTTTTTATTGACGATGGGACTAAGCCCTACTTCTCCTTGGTTGTCTTGTGGCTGACGTAATGGCTGATAGGGAAATATCTATAAGGGCTGATGGTACCATCCTCATCTATATCTCCATCCAGGGGCTGCCCGTCTCTGAACCGGGCAGCCGAGATGGTCGGTGGCGGTTGTTCATAGACTATTTCAGGCATGTCATCAGCATCATCCAGTAGGCAGGACGGTCCAAGATCTTGTAGTGGGAAAATGTCCTCATCTATACAGGCCGAAAGATCTGGGAAAATGATAGGGGTGTCGGTGTCTTCATCCAGGCAGGCAAGATCTTCTTGGGACAGAGGAGGGATTGTCTCTTGCTCTGTTGTCTCTTCCTCCACCTCTTCTGCCCTTGACACTGTACACGATGGTGGTGTTCTCCTCGTTGGTGGTGGCGAAATGTCCAATACTTCATTACACGTCAAAATGTCGAACACATGAGGTTCGGGCACTGTGGTTGCTGCTTGGCCAGGAGGACTGGGATGCATTGCATGCATGACTTGATAGAGTTGATCAAACCAGTCCTCCTGGTTGATGGTGGAATGTGCGGCAGCCAACAGTGCCCGCGCATTGTTGGATGTGGTATCTTCGCCCTCATCTTCATTCAATAAATTGGCTCTCCACCCTCTAAATTCATCGCGCCAAAAACGCCGAATATATTGGCGCATTACTCTCTCTTTACGTTGTGGTAATCTCGAACTCATCTTGGCTGTATTATGTTGTACTCTGAAAATTTTTATGGTAATCCTATTGAAGAGGAGCCACTATATATAAACAAGACGCGGACGTCAGCGAAACCGTATAGGCAGTCGAAAGATTCTGGGAACCCATGAAAATTCCGTGTGTTTCCTTCTGATTTATAAATGCCTGTTATTTTTACAATACAGCTCACCGCTCGTAGAATTTTTAGTTCCAATTCATCTCACATAAATCAAGGACTTGTATTAAAAATTTCAGCCGTCTACCCTTTGACTACGTCCTGATTTTTAATTTTTTACCGAGTTTCCGAGCCGTAATCTTGGAATACGAAAATACAGAAAACCCGCTTCATTAAAAATAAATGAATGTTCTGGATTAAAAATAGAGCAAGTCTATCACTTAGCAATCGATACGCATGCCCTGAAAATTCCAGCTCGTTTCGATCATGAAAACTGTAGCAAATCAAGAAAACAGTGCCTTCATTTACGGGAAGAACGCACATTTCTACGCAGTTCGCGGGTCAAATTTCGCGCCGACGGAGTTGCGGCAGAGACAACGGAGTTGCGGCCCCTTGGTTATAAGTGGAAAAGTGCATGTTACCAATTTATGCTGTTTGATAATTTATTAAATGTGTTTGTCGTAGGAATACCCTTGTTTTATTAAGGTAACATTATAAAAAGGATGTGGGCTACCTATTTCAGTCATTGATTCCGTGAATTAACGGTGCCTTAAATTTATAAGCTGTATCATGCGTACTAGGGGTACACACTTTATCATTTAAAAAAACCCTTCACGTACGTAGAGCCCTCTATTACCTATATACTATGGCTTGGCAAGCCTCGGGTTTCACTCTCTCACAGCCCTAGGGATGGTTCTGATAATTATTAAGACTTGAAATTCTAGTCCAGCCATGCACTAAATTTATTTTTTATCCTCGTATGAGTCCAGACTATTAATTTAGCCACTCGGAGAGCATCTAAAAAAATAATGGCAGTGTTAAATTAATTTCCCAGGGTATTTTTTTTATTTTTAACCATGAAAAAAATTGAATCGATCTATATATAAATTTTTGTCGGGCTAGTATTTTTTGTCATTCTTCATGATGGCATCGCCGGGCAAAGAGCTCGCGTTCTTTCAAGTGACGTCGAAAGTAATTCTTATCGTGTACGAGCATGAATTGCGCCTTATCGAGGAACATCCGATCGAAGTGAAATTAACTTTAAGCCTGGCCGGATGGACGGTATTGACACGTGTGTTACAAGGCCAAGAACCCGAAGTCGATTTTTTGCCTGTCGGCGACGATGTGTACCTGCGGGGGAGTAGAGAGCATTCATTTTTTCCCCGGTTAGAACAGTGTCGCGGTAGCGGTATTGTGCTTTGGCCAGCATTATGGGCGGCACTGAAATCTATCATTACCGAAGTGGACGCCGTACTCTACCCGGAAGCCCATTCCATCATCACCCGTACCCTCACCTCGGGTTGTACCATAATAATATACGCTGATCGCATCGACTTGATTGATGATGACTCGCGCTGCTGGTGCGTAGCTGAACCCGCGCGTATCACATTATCTCGCGAAGGCTGGACTACCTTAAAACGTGTATTATTATTCTGTGATTTGGATGGCGATAGTATCTACCTGGATCACGATGTATACATTTTTCGCGGCCCTTTTTTTGCCCGATTGATCTCTCTCAAGCGAGGCGGATTTACGTTGGATCCCGATCTGTGGACGGGTTTGCAAAAAATAGTGCCCGTGGTCGATAAAGTATTCTCTGCACACGACCCGCCTCTCACAGAATAGAGCCTATAAATACCAGGGGAAGAGACAGAGTGTGTATCAGTTGGACATTGAGAGCAAGCATGTCGCTACGAGCCATTTTGCCTCTTACACCGAGTGTACGGTTATACGTTTATGCAGATACAGTCAAACTGACGAAAGACGCTCTAGCTATTTACTGGACGCCTGCTGAATCGCTATGGAAATCCGTGACACTACAGCGTGATGGGTGGAATAAATTTAAACGCGTGTTGAGCGGAGAATTGGATGGAGAGCTCGTTCACCTGGATAATGCCATGTTCGTGTATACCCTATCACCCCTGTGCATACGTGTGGGCCGGTACAAAGATACGCGCAGTATCAGCCTAACTTCCTCTGTGTGGGACGCCTTGAAGAAAATAATGCCTATTGTCGACCAGTTATTATCACCGGACGATCGATCCCCTGAACAATTAGCGTGGGTTCGTGCTATAGAAGACGCGTTCGCTGAACCGCATGAAAGACTACATCAGGCAGAATTTTCTTTCTGTAAACCCGCTACTACAGCCGGGAAAAAAAGGCCTATATGTAAAGAATGCACAGCGGCTAGAGGGTCAGTATCACCCCGGGAAGAGATCGACACGGACGGGAGCGAACGAAGGAAAAGTGTGTGATGGGGCGGCGGTCGGGGAAAAAAAAGGAGACGTCTATTAACAAAGTATTAACTGATTTGTATTATAATCCGACGAGTGCAGCTGCCTATAGTGGTGTGGGGGCATTGACTCGAGCGGCCCAAGGCATTAGTCGAACTGAAGTTCGAGACTGGTTAAAAACTCAGGATACGTATAGTTTGCATCGAGCGGCCCGACGTCATTTTCGTCGTAACCGGGTCATCGTGGGAGGGCTAGACGCGCAATGGCAAGCGGATTTGGTGGACATGAGTCGATTTGCACCTCAGAATGATGGACACCGCTACATATTGACCTGTATCGATATTCTATCCAAATATGCCTGGGTCCTGCCCGTGCGTACCAAAACAGGAGAGAATCTCATAGCCGCGTTTCAGCAGATTTTCAAGACGGGGCGCAAACCTCTTTATTTACAAACAGATGAAGGCACAGAATTTCTCAACCGATCCTTTCAAGCCTTTCTTAAGAAAAAGAAGGTATTTTTTTTCACACGTACAATGAGACGAAAGCATCGGTAGTGGAACGCTTTAATC